>BGPT01001659.1:34929-90879 GCA_003297045.1 Symbiodinium sp. clade C Y103 | reverse complement strand
GTGAGTAAGTTGTGTGTGAGTAAGTTGTGTGTGAGTAAGTTGTGTGTGAGTAAGGCGGGAGGCGGGCGGGAGGCGGCGGGCGGGCGGACGGGCGACGGGTACACAACAAAAAACAACAACCCCACACAAAGATGTGGGGAANTGTGTGAGTAAGGCGGGAGGCGGGCGGGAGGCGGCGGGCGGGCGGACGGGCGACGGGTACACAACAAAAAACAACAACCCCACACAAAGATGTGGGGAAAAACATGAGAGCGTTTGTAATCTGAGGCTATGAAGCCACCGGTGTTTAAAAAAGCCACCTTGAACATATCATGAACATTATACAGCACGCCCAAAAAAGATAGGACATACATTTTTCACTATTTAAGTAGGTTTTTGTTTATGTTTTTTTACAATTTCTATAATTTTTGGGAGGTGCTATGAGCACAATATTTCTGCATGTTGTTTCCTCATCTCGACCGTCCCAGGAAATTCCGGAAACAGCCGGAACCGCTGAGTTCCAGTACTGGACCAACTTCTGAAGGCTATCGTCACTCCTCGCACTTCTGAACTCATGGAGCTTCCCATCCCCCTAAGATACATAGCTACACCCATAGGTTTCCATAGGTTTCCGAAGTCAGGGTACCCCCAAAATTATCCAAAACTAGACCGTTTTAGTATTGAAAGCCATGGTGACTAGGGGATTTCCGCATTTTTTTAGAAAGCTGCATATGGCTCCAAGAATTCAACAAATCCAATCCATTCCACCAGGATTTCGTTTGGGTGGTACTTTTAAAATAAATCAAAGGGGAAAGAATTAATGATTCCATCGGTCAAAGTTTGGAACCTCAACTGATCCACAAATGGACTTATAGTATCACATCTATAGTAATACAATCACTTTTGATCAGGCATCCCATTTCGGTGTACTACTTGGCCAATTCACCTGAACCAATTCGATCAAAACGCAAGTTTCGTAGGGCAGACATAGACATGAACACAAAAGCGCAGAAAGACCTACTCATGTGGAAACAGGATCTCCCCTGATTGTCAGGAAGTAAACAACATATGAAACAACGGAGGCATGCTGGCCTTAAGGGAACATCTACAGGAAACCTAGCTTCGAACCAGATAATATCTAAGATACATGAAGAACATATAACCAATAAGCACCATGAAATAAACTAGTTCGATATCAATCAACCATAAAGCCAACAGTGGAGTTATGTTTACCAACTTAGCGATTATTATCTGGGACCACCCTGGGTCCCAAGGTTTCTGAGACGAGAGTCTGGCCACCACCACAGGCGGTGTTTCGGGTCATCACATCCTCAATTCCGGGGGATGGCATGGGCCACAGGGGTTAACCTGCTTGTGAGTTTCGATAGATTGAGGTGCCAGAAAATGAATGGGGGTGGTAGCCCAAAATTGGCATTCTGATCTACAGCAGAGAATATGGTGATTTGTGGTGGGTTTTCCGTATCTATATAATATAATATAATATACATATCTAACTCAATTTACTGGAGGGTAACCCTGAAATCCTGCTGAGCATTCGATTGAACATGAAAGGTTTAGACCAGCGTGGGAATGCGTGGGATCAACTCATCCCAAATACATTGCTCATGGTCGGAGACTAATTTATGCCAATATAAATAGGGGTACAGTAATAAATGGCTACAAAAAAAACGAGTTGAAAGCCAGTCTGACACCAAGATCTTGTTAAAACCAGCCTGCAAAAGAGGTTTTGAAGGCTTCTACACGTCCGATAATCTCGTCCAAGGGGATGCATACCACATTCACATCCGCTTGTCATTCATGATAGCTACGCCCTACGGCCTACGTCACCATTCTAGGCAATCCGGAACATCTCATGTACAATGTGGGTAAAACAATAATAAACCACCCATTTGGGAATGGTATATACAACCTATTTATAGTGATTTTGGGGATGGTTTATTATTGTTTTACCAACATTATATAGTTTCTATTCGCAGCAAAAGGTCCCAGAAATTCTCCAGCACTGCCATCCTCTGAGTCCCTAACCCACTTCTCGGGCACGGTGACGATGACATGCACCTGTTCCAGTTCTTTCTTGCTGAGGTTCATGTCCTGACAGCGGCGCTCCCAGGCGCTCCCAAAAGGCACGGGGTAAACAAAAACTGGTGAGGGCTTGCAAAATGAAGGTTTGGAAATGATAATTTCCAAACAGATCAACTTCGAAATGATCGTTTTACTTTTGAGTTTCTGGGAATCTCTGTGAGGTTTTCCAAGTTTTGTGATGTCATCATGCACTTAAATCCATGATGAATCTCGTGGTAACTACTCCAACCCACGAAGAACGGAACACCCCCGACCCCGGTGAATTCGGCCACGTTCACACCAAGTGGTCCAAGACCTGAAGGGCACGATCCACCAGTGGCGTGTCGGGACAGCCTGAAGAAACTTCCATTCTCAATGGGGCACGGGGAGAGTTGATGTGTGAAAAAACTATCATGTTTGAACTTGATATACTTCACATGTAAGGCAAATGGGTGTGTCTGGAAATGCTGTATACCTCCAAGTATGGCCATTTCATGGGGATCATGAGGATTAACCAATGGATTTGGGGGTACACTATTTTCAGACAAACCCAAATATTCCAACATATTCTAATAACTAATAACATCTATAAATACGTAGTAACGATCTGTAATCGTCTGTATGAAATTCCACGAAAATTCCATATGATGATCCTCTGAGCCCCAGACGTTGCTGAAATTTCTCTGAGACTTCACCCACCTAAAAACATCAGGGGATACCAGGGGCATTCTCCGGAAGGCAACATCAACATGAATAAGTGGACTTCAAAAAACCCGGGGATCAAAGTGATGTTGTTGCTACATCAGCATTGAGGACACTTCATGATCTGCATTTGATTTCACCAAGGCATGTGGTCCCTTTTCGATTCATGGAAGGGCTGTCTGAAAAAAGGGCACTCAGGGACAGACCAATGCTTTCATTGGAGCCATGTACACCACCTGAAAAGGAGCTGCTTTGAGCCTTCGACCTGTAGTGGAAGACCTACTCGTTCTAAAAACAAAATATATGTTTTACTCGTATGTCATATGTCAATGTATTGTACATGTATATTTTTCATGGATATTTGGTTTGCCAGTTTGCCACGCCTATGCGATGTCTGTTTATATTCAAGGTCCACTTGAATCAATATCCAACGAAATGGAGCTATAAAGTCCTATGATGTCGTATACATACGTTAACAACTTTTGTCCAGACACGCTTCACATATCTACAATGTTGCCTCAAATTGGATGGTTTGAACATGATTGATTCTTTGAACGTGATTCTCCGGCTGGTTGTATCTCAGCAAATGACATCAAAACCAGCTTGAACACATTGCTGTCACAACCTCTACCGGACTCTACCGTGATTTGTTCCGGTGCCGGCCTTGAAATCGCGACCCAAGCCACCTGCCCACAGGGGAAACTGCCACTGTCCATGGCTGGGAAGTTTCCAAGATCTCTTGGCAATGATGTGTTTGATGAGATCGATTCAGTAGCCAATTTCTAGGTCTTACAATAATAAGGCCAACATTGAACCAAACAAGTCACATATGTGTTCTTGTGAAACCTTGACTTCCATCAGATCATTTTCTCACCAACCCAGGCTCCACCTGCGGCGTCCATATGCTGTCCTATGAGTCGCAAAATGGTGAGCACGGCGATGTTGGTTTTGCCGGCACCTGGCAGCGCTGGCAAGGTATGAAGTGGTGCTGGTGGAATGCCAGTGGATTTTGCTGGGGAAACTCCATGCTTTAGTGAATTTTCCCTAAGATTTCCCCACTTACAAGCTTTTAAATAGGTATGTGTTTTTTTTCCAGGTCCAAAAAAACTTTCTTATCCAGCTGCAAACATTTTTTTGACTGACACTGCAAGTGCATGAAACGATTTCCAAATCCCTGAAAATGGTTGATTGACGGGGATTCCAACTTAATTACTTATAATACATATTGGGTAGTACAACCCTCGTCAATCATCCACCAACTGGGGCTTTTGAAGCTACTCATGTAGAGGATTGTTGGATGGGCATGGTACGAGTATCTTGTTTTCTTTTTGTGGTGAAATGATGTGTCAAAACATGGGGAGATAACCCAGCCAAAAATGGGCCAAAAACAATTGAACAACCCAAAAATTGTGATATAAGAGGCACATAGAGGCAAATGATACGGATAACTGATGCAGTAGCTGGGTCGTAAGCATGTTTAGTTTCCCCTGTTTTTCAATTAAACCACTCGGTGAGAGGAATGACCAAGTAGATTTGATCTAAGAACATCTAAGGGCTGGAATGCACATCTGAAGGGACACAAGGGACCCAATTGGGATGCAAGGGTGTGTGTGTGTGTGTGGAGCAGTTGGCAAGGCAATGATGTGATGGCTGGAGTTAGACTCCTCCGGGGATTGGAGATGAGAAACATTGAGAAACCAGCCGTCCATACCCTAGTCCTCAGCACCCCTTAATATATATATATATATATCCAGAAAATGCTTACGGGTTCCCCCATTCACATCTTGGTACTTTGAGGGTCAAGGTGCGCATGAAGTCAAACAAGACTTGTCGTATATGAAGTGCAGCATCCGGAATTCCTTGCATGGATACTCATGAAGAACTGCTTCCCTGATCTTTCCGATCCTGACAAGTTTGCTTTCGAATCCCCTGGAAATTCACCTGTGGGAGCGCAAATCAGCAAGTTCTGCCTCAAGTGCTTCGTGTCAACAAGGGCTGGTGCCAGGTACAAGTGAACATTAATCAACGTCAATGATCGTCATGTCCACCTATTCTTGGTGTTTCATTGGTCCTTCTGCTCTGGATTCATCAACCAAGCAATGGATTAAACAGATCGTTGTTGAGGCTTCATTTTTGTTTTGGGTTGAGCCCCTTTTTGAAAAAAATGAAAATCATTGGGGTCCCAACCATCCAAGGCAGGAATGGACATCAAACAATGAATGAATCTGCAAACCACTCCTGTTAGTCGGCCACAGTCATTGAATGAAACCCCCGGCAGTGTCAGAAAGGAAAGACTGAGTCTCCAACGATCGACCAAAAGCCGCATTGAAAACAATGGATTGGATGGTGTTGAGCCTTGATTCCAGGAAATTAGGACCAGATTAGGCACTGCAAAGAGTGACAGATCGAACAAACACGTTGCGACTTCACCGATGCTTTTTGCACACATATTCCTACTGAGTTCATTCGCAACACCGAGTTTTGGACTTGTAGAATATGCCATCTTCATCTAGTTTGGATGATTTGAATAAAACATGGATATATTAACACATGGATTTTGGGTCCCACCATCCTTTGGATGTCCCGAAGGCAGAAAAACCATGGCTGCGCCACCGCACTTTTCGGTACCTTTGAAGGACACCTGCGCCCATTGAGGTAGATCCTGCACACACAATGAGGTGAAAATTACCATATCATAAGCTACCAAAGCAGCACTGCAGTAATGTGCTGAGGGCAAGATCTGTCCTTGATGTTCACATAGCTGACTTTGCCCTTCTCTGGGTCAAAGGGAGGAGCCTCAGGAAGAGCACTTTTCCTCAAGCTCCACCTTTGGGATCTTGACCCCTCTATGACCTTAAGACCCAAGGCCCACTGACCTTCCTAGGGATACAACATCCTTACTTTTCAAAGAACTTCAGCGTGACCCATCCTCTGACATGAAAATCATAGTAGGGCTCAAGCTTCTCTACTTTGATTTTCGCTGGAAATCAACGACTGTACCAAAGAGTTTACCCTCCACGCTGCGGCTTGTCAGCAGTCACCAAGTCCATATCGTTTTTGGTTGGACATCATCCAGCTTGTTCTTTGAAAATTTCTTGCACATGAGCGAAGGAGTCCCTAGATAGGCAAGTTGGTTTATATGTGGGTCAACCAGTGGATTTTTGATGGATATATGATGATATATGAATAGTTAGATAGGGAGGTAAACCAACATAGAACTGGGGGGCCCCTTCCTATACCTTTTGATCAAGGCCGCATCTTCAGACAACTCGAACACCACTGAGATCTGCACAGCTGGTACATCCACTCGTTCGTATCCTGTTGGATGGAGGGTTCAACTCTTCAACCAGTCCTGGTCTGGGGTATGAAACCAACTGATACTACAGTAGGGAAGTCTTTGAACAAAATGTGTGGAGAAAAGTACAGCAACTAGCAAGAACTCATTCCTGTGGATGATGGAAACAAACTCCAAAAGGCGTATATTTCAGGGTAAAACACCAACGATTTCCTGTAGATGTTCCCGTTCTTAGTCAACCCATAATCCATAAGCCATGAAACATACCCTGTCCCCATCTCATGACATGGTGGTTTGTAGGTATCCTGATGTATCCTGGTATTTGTGGCTTTCAATAACCCTCAATCAAGCAGTCAATAAACCCCTGTAAGAATCAACCAGGCCTCATTGATCAATTACTATCCCCATCTGTTTGATCAAACTTTATCAAGGCACCATCCCCACCTTTCATGGTCTTCCTCTCGGTCCCTTCAGGTAGTACCAACTTCAGACCTGAGACCATTGCTTCGGTTCACACAGCTGTGGTTCAATTGGTGTGTGGCCAAATCGAAACCTGGACGCTCCAAATACCCATAACAATGAGGCTAAAAGTATGCAAAAGTATTACCCTCTGGTAAACTAACATAGCTATGGAAAATCGCCATTTTTCATGGGAAAATCCACTATAAATGGCCATTTTCAATAGCTATGTTAGTTTACCAGAGCGTAACATACTGGGTACCCAATCTTTATGGGTACCTGGCGGGGTCTGCGAAGACTCTTGCAAACAACTTGAACGGCACAAACAGCAATTTGGACTGATTTGGTACTTGGAACAACCGCAGCGTGCAGTATCTGGAGGCACATCCAGCATTTGCTAGAGGCGCCGGGCCCATTCCAGACAAGCTGGATTGATGCACATTCTTGTTCTTGTTCTCGCCTGGGCAAAACATGGCAAGGTGCGTGTGGAAACAATGCGATTGTGGGATGGACAATACGGCGAGGGATGGAAAGGATTTGGAAAGCACTGCAACCGTGCTACTTGAAACCATTCTGGTACCATTGTGAAGCATTTAGACACCGGCAAATTGCGGCAAATCCAACAGGCTATTGTACTACATCTATCACACACGTCCACATATGTCCCACCTTCGAGCATCTCCGGCTCTCAGGAACAGACTGGCAGGCTTTGCCAAGGGTTTCTTGATCTCCATCTCTGTCTGCATCGCCAAGAGCTGCTGGGTTAGACAGATCGCTTGGGAACATCATCTAGGGGGATTTCATCTGACACGTCTCACAACCAAAAACATGTTTTTTTTGGGATTCAAGGTCCAAGGCCCCATTCTTCGGATGATTCCCCCTATTCCTTGTTTGTCTGAGATGTCTATGAACCTCTTGCAAGCTTCAACATTTCCCATGTAAATCTGGATGGGTAAACAAATATAAAACTTTAAAGTGTTTACCAACCTCTCACATCCAAATTCCACCCTCAGCCATATCCTTTGGGCTTGGCAACCCTGACCGGTTCTTCCGTCAGGGTGGCCAACAGCCTCGAAAAGACGGGCTGGTGTTTCAATGGGGATAGTGCAGCCACTTATAGACTGGGAACTACATGAAATGATATGGGGACTTTTGATCACAAGGGTCACTAACCAGTTACTAAGTGGAATGATGTGCCGGAATAGCAGTACCCTTTTTGGGAAAACTGGAGGAGCCGCTGACTGGCTTTGGCTTGCCATTTACTGTAAATGAATCACATCCATCTATCGTAATTCCTCTAGTGGTTGTTCAATGGGGGTTTCCCCCTACTATACTGGGTATGGTTAATCTACCACGCTTGGAAAAGGACACCTATGGCTGGTTCGTGGTTTCAAGCATCTTTCAATCTCCGGATCCTAAAAAAACAAGTCATTGCGGATCAATGACAAGATGTATACGTCAATGTATGTCATGCTCAGGGATCATCAGTCATCATCCCACTTTCAGCTGCCAGGAAAATTGCCCAGATCTTCCAAAGTGGGGATTGCCACAAAAAACAAAAAAATCGCTCCATTAGGGGAGGTGGAAGCTTCCCCCAGCCCGGCACCCTGAATCATCTCCCCTTTGCGGGACCTTTAAATTGGGGTACTGAAAAAAGAACTAGTTCGAGATGATTCTGGGTTCCCTCCATATCCTCCATATTAAGAAACTGCCAGTTGGATACCCGCGGGTGTCATCAAACGTGGCTAGCTGTAAAATCCTCGAACTAAATGGAGATTTTAATGAAGGGATGAGTTTCCAGCCAGCCATGCTTAGTTTCCCCCCATTTGGGTTTGTCGGAAAAATTGGGTACCCCTAAATCCAATAGATCATCATAATATACTTTCCCTTCAAAACATTCAGAAGCTGCAGTTCTGTAGGTGCCCAAATCTCAGATTGCCGGTGAGTTATATCCCAGTTGATCCGAGTAAATCACCATAAATCCCTATAAGCAACATTTTAGAAACTGTCTCTTGGAGAATGGGGACACAGCAGCGACTCCTGAGGTAAGGACTGTAGAGCTGCAAAATGGGCAGACCTCAGGCCGTTCTTGCGACTGCTGCAAGGTGTGCAACTATCTGTTGCTGTACGCAAGATCGTAACAAGCAAAAAACAGGGAAAAACAACATACAAGTACATACAGAGCAAGTGCAATCATTTACATATAATATAATATTTGTATAATATTGTATAAGAATAATGTATTAAAAAATGCAATATATATATATATATATTATTATATATATATATTATATATTATATATATATATTCTTCCATCACCTGGTACTTTGGGAAGTGGCACTATACACTAACATATCTCAAGAATCTTCAAAGAACCCCTTACTGAGCGCCTGTCGAGACGAGTCCTTGGCACGCAATCCCCAGGTTGGGTATCCACACTCTCCAGTGGGCCGGTTCTCTCGACTCGCCGCCTGGCAGAAACTGTGAGGTTTTGGAGTCCCAGATGTGGGATGCTCAAGATGTCTGAAATATATATATATACAACACCAAATTCTGACAAGTATCGCCGAGGAGAGACAAAATTGGATAAACGATGCTAAAAATTGGGCTTTCCCCCATGACTTAGGAACCCTGGAAATGGGTTGTCCATTGCCATGTTTGATCACTGCAAAACATGGTCAGTCTTTGATGCCCTGAATTTCTTTGGTGAAGCTGATTTGATCATGTTCAGGTGTATTTCAAATATGGATCTGGATGATTGGCTTTGATTCCTGTTCATAAAACGTTGTTTCCTGCAACCCTGCTATATCCTCATTTCTAGCCAAGCTTGATGCTCAAGTCCCCTTGAATAAATTTTTGATGGTGAATTCCTACCCATCCCATGGGTTTCCCCAGTTTACTCCGAAAAAATCATATCCATTGTCTATTGCTTACATACCGAAAACAACTGTAGGCTCATATTCACATTGAAATTTTCATTGAAATTCTCATGTCTCATTCATATCCATTATCTGTTGCTTAACTACCCATTGAGTTGCTGGTTCATATCCCCAATTGAGCCACTAAAAATACCACTGTCCCATCTCACTATACCAGTTGCTTGATAGGTTTGCCTACTACCAATTATATAACAAGATATACCCTCTGGTAAAGGTTTACATAACTATGGAACATCACTATGGGGCAATCCACTATTTCTATGGCCATGTTCAATTTCAAACTGTTAGTTTACCAGAGGGTCTAACTTTGACGGCTCAATGACATGACCTTCTTGGACTGCTTGGCATTTCGCTTCTCGCTCTCCGACATCACCGAAATCCGTGGGCCTTGGCAGCGACGAGAGATAGTCGGCCAGAGGCCAGGTCAAGGTGCTGTGGAAAGCCATGGAAACCCTGTGGCTTTACCTTCAAGTATCTATGAAATCCGATGAAATCCTACGAAATCCTACAGAAAAGTGTTGAAGATTGTTGAGTCGTACCATGCGTCGTACCATGAGTCGTACCAGCGCTGGTGACATGGCCATGGCCCACTGTGTTTTGGACCATGGCCTCAAGAACATCCATGGCCTCATGATCCTCATGGAAATCAGGGGAAATCAATGGACATAAATGACCATATTTAAATATGCATGGGAAAGTCATCTGATGGGATTTGTTCATCATTTTTCTATGTTTGATCAATTTTGATCATGTCTAATTGCCGGAAGAGATACAATTCAGCAATCTGAAACGGGAATTGCTTGAAAAACTAATGACTACAAATGCAACTTTGCTTTGGATTGTGATGATTTCAACTTTAGAAATGAACATGTGGAAAACAACGTCAAATCACCCCTCAGTGGAGGGTAAGCTAGGGAGGCTTTCGGCCAATCATAGACAGCCGCACCCGGCAACACATTTCAATCCTCTATATACGTTTCTAGTTTCACAAATAAACATGGTTCTACAATTTTACAATTGTCTAAGAATACGTCCAGCTTCAGTTTCCCAACATCTTGAACACCCGCTTTTCTTTGCTCTCTAGGGCTCTACGGTTGTTCTCCGCTGTCCTCCTAGTGTCTTCCTGAATATCACTGCATCTTTGACAGCGATCAGGTTTGTTCCTGCCAAAATCAGCATTTAAAAACAGGTTCATGGTGGTGAGACGGGTCACAAGCAAAGCTTAATATAGATTCTATTGTTTACTGCATTTTTTTACTGCTGTGGACCTGTTCTTTGTTTCCCTGTGGTCGCAGAAGGAGCCATGACTTCATGATTTAATGTGGTTAAACTGTTGGGGAGCCCCGGAAACTATGGTTGCAGCGACACGAAAAAACAATCGCGATGGAACTTGGCTATGCACCAAGATTCGCCAAATGTTCTCCTAAATGAAGACCAGCAAATGGCTCATCATCTTTGTTTTTTTTCACCAGGGAAAAGGAAACACAACTTAAAGCACAAGTCCAATATACTTCCAACATATCTTACACGCAAGTTCCATCAATTTCAAGTTCTCTGTTGGAGATGAAATGTTACCATCTGGTAAATTAACATAGACCCTGGCATTAATCGGAATTGGAAGATTCGTTTCGTCTAAAAATAACTATTCTCAGGGTCTATGTTAATATACCAGAGGGTATATTTCCTCATTTTTTTGGGGTCAAGTGGTTGATGTGAAAACTGAGGGCATTTACCGCCGTCCGACACGCTCAGCTCTCCCAATCCTGGAAGCGGAAGCCAACTTTGGGCTCGCGCACCAGTAGGCCTGCGCAAAGCGCCACGGTGAGACGAGACTCGTGATTTTTGATAGGGTGATGTAAGATGATAGAAGACCTATGGGAGATAAATTGGATATCAATACTTATTATTGAGTCTGAAAAAAAAAATGTAAAATTATAGGTGATATGGGAAAACGGTCCTGACTTATATGACGGCTGGAAAGTCCATGTTGCTTTTTGCTCCAGATTACCCTCTTCAATTGGCTTCTATATACATCAATATACTCTAGCAGAATCCCTGAACGGTACAGTAGACTAATCACTGTGAACATGTGATGGATAGAACTGATGCAAGCACTTACAAGCATATCAAAGCATACACCCACTAAACAACTATGACTATCCCCAAGTTCACCAGAAATGGATGCTACGAATTCAAGAATTGGAGATTTATTGTTTTGGCTTAACACATTAAAGCAGAATTAGCACAGCTGATCAATATTCTAGGGGTGCACATATCGATGATCCACGGCTGCTTCAAATGGTGCATCTTGGGACCGTTCCTCAAGTCAGATCTCCAGAGGTGCTTCGCAGCTTTATGTACGCTATAGTCACTGACTACCCAATGGTCCAACCGAGCGGTCATATCTTCGATGTTTCTCGGATTGCGTCCGATTGCATCCACAATATAACATCATGTTTGATAGTTAAATCACAATTAATTTCATATATATATATATTCACTGCTATTCTTGATGGTAAAGTCATGTGTGATGATGAAATCACTATTACAGCACTGAAATCACCATGAAATGTTCATAAATTCACCATAATAAATCAAGTAAATCCCATGAAGTCACGAGGTGGTTAAGTCCCAGCTCCTTGCCAGCCATCCAAGCTTCCAAGGTTGCTCGCCTCATATTTACTGAGGCTGGTGGATTTCCGGTGCCGGTGACTGAGGGATTCGTTTCCAAAGGGATCCTGTGGTGAAATCAACATCCAACTGGTGGAGTTATACCCACAAAACATGTGGGAACTATGGATGAAATATGGTTACAGGTTACACATGCAGCGGCCAGTACCAAGCTCTGGAAAAAACTTAGACCCTTCGGTTGTACGGAGAAAAGAACCTAGAACAAACGGGATTTTATATACCCACTATGTTGGGACTTTTGCAAACTCTTAGAGGTACCTGGAGGGTCCAAGTACCCATAAAAGTGAAAAAACATCAACTCCACCTAGAATTTTGTATTTGTATGATATTCTATGATACTTATATACCCATAGGCCTGTGGCCTACTGGAAAAATATGGAATAATCATATGCTTATTGATATCCTTCTTGTAGGAGATATCGCTCTGAACTTGGTTGTTTGATGTTGTTTGAATATGTTTAAAAAGTGACGGTTTTCAAGGCTTTTGGATGTGGGCCATATTGATCCGGCGCCGATTCGGGAATGGCATGTGTGGAAAAAACATAAAGCAAACTCTGCTGCCTTATTCAGGAGCCCTGGAAACTTCTAGAGTTTGAAACGTGAAGAATTCCCTAGGCCCTTGAAGGATGGAGAAGTCATCAATTGGCACCACTTGCTGACCTATACGAAGTGTCATCATTCATCAACTTGCGAGCCGAAAGTGTCATAACATCTAGAACCTCCGAATCCCCCAACTTTTGAACTGTGCATTTTACTAGTCAACTACGTGTATATCATGTATATATATATATGCATACACATAAGTGTACTTTCTGTTGGGCTTCTGGTGCCTCCAAGTCGTCGCACCCACACAGTACTACCGCCCTTCAAGGCCAATACTTCAGGGGCCCCTGCTGAGTCGTCGATCAGCAGCATCTGTTCAAACCGAACTTGGTAGTGTTCTGCCTTCCAGGGAGGATCCCTGAAACTGGAACATGCTTTTCAGGTGTCTTGTAGGTTCACTAGTTCATATGTCTAGTAGAATATTACAGAGATATGCGCACATTACATTCGAATTTAGACATGCATATAATCATCATATGTATATGTGTATCACATATCATATATTCGTAATGTAATGCAATGTACAACATGTATGTAAAGTACCATTGAAACAGTAGTACCGGAATGCAAAGTGCCATGTCTTTTATGATCCACGACGGATTGCACAGGGGAACTACCACTCTTCATGGCCAACTTTAGATCCCTGCAACAGTTTTGTTGGCCATGAAAAGACACCACTTTTACAGCAACTAAAGTAATGAAGTAGACTGGTAAGTACTTGGTGAACTCTCCAGTATTGGAACTACCAGAAACTCTCTGTTACTCAAATCAAATGGTACTATTGCACATATATTGAAAGGTTGGGGGCTTCTGGTGCCGGTCGTCATGACACCGTCATGGAACGGAGGTGTCCGGCCATCCAACTGGAGACTTAGCTTGATAATTGGGGATGGCGTATTGTTGAAATACTGGCTAACTATATAATAAAAGATTGCGATCATTCCCGAAATATGGAATAGTATAATCCACCCCATAGCATCATCAATAAACATTGTTTTATTTGATATAAATCCTTTTGATTCTACCCACTTATATTCCTATATTTCATGGTTAAATATCCATGTTCAATCACTCTTTCATGAACAACATTGCTTTTCAGTCACCAGTTGATGTCCAGCGCCCTAACGCGCTGAGTGTCCCTGCGATGATTTGCATGTGCCTCGACTTGCCTCCACGCGGAAAAACGTCATAGCTGTGATGTCAGCATGAGTCTATGACAGGTCTTTGGTTCTGTGGGTAAAACATGGTAAAACAATCCCATAAACCACCCATGTGGGAATGGTTGAAATCTCACCTATAAAAGTGGTGAAATGGCGGATGGTTTATTATTTGAGAATTCTCAACCACTGCTTGACGCTTGGGGCATGGTTTTCAACTGTTTTCAATACCATCTCAATCGTAAGATACCGTAAGAGTAGGGTAAATGATGGAGAAAGGCGTATTTTGGAATCCGGAAATGGTAGATCCTGTGAACATGATGAGAACCGAAATGAAAAAAGCAGTTTTGATTTGAAATGGTGACACCCTTGGAAAACATCAGGATTTCAGTAAAATGACTGGGTCACAAAATGTATGGGAAAATGGGATAATGGTTCATTATCCTATATCTGGTCAGTACGGTGAGTAAGTGATAATAGGCTGACGGTACTGGGATTGCTCTTAGGAATGGTGGGTTAATACTCATGACAGCATCTTTTGATAGTAGCATTCACATCAACTACAAGCTATTTTTCTCTAATATCTTCTAGAGCAGCTGGGGCGAAATGATCCATAGCATCCATAGCCATCCCTGATCTGGCAGAGAAAACATTCTCTGGATGGCAATGTCTCTAATGAAGGAATGGCAATCAGGATGACACATCACTAAATCTTTCAGTGACCCAAACCAGCATCTGTTGCTCCAATTTCAGGGCTTCCCACAAACGATCCAGGTGGGATTTGTTCTCAAAAATTAGAGCCCCACAATTGCTTGGCGTGTCATCACATTCCCCATCAAATTTGAACCATCATTTTGTGACACACACAAGCGGTGCCCCATGGTTTGCTTAGTTTGTATGTAACTCCAAGTACAAACCAACAAACACAACTGGGGCGCACCACCTTGTATAAGATGAGGATCATGATATGAATCCCCATGAAATACCATTTGGAGATTTCCCAAGTCTTGAGGGTACTCCAAATCATCCAAGTCATTAGATAAAGACTTTGTTATGACGTAGTATTGACACAACCATGGTGTTACTATGGGATCCTCCATGACTTAAGAACCCCCGTATTTGGGGGTTTCCTAAAATAGGGGTACCCCCAAATCATCCATTTATAGATGGATCTTCCATTATAAACCATCCATTTTGGGGTATCCCCATTTTAGGAAACCCCCCATTTGTTGATGGTTGTCATCCCTGTTTTCTTCGTTAAATCCGAACGGTCTTTCCCGGGCCCCCGAACCCAACTGCTTTGGCTCATCGTGCAGGTTCTGATCGATGCCCACCATGATCTGTGACAGGAAACCAAGTCACGACCGTCAATCATTGGGGAACAATTGGTAGATAATTGATGGATAGGTGGTGGTTTAAATTGTGGATTTTCTGGAGCATATTGAAAGAAAAACTGAATGGGAAATGATTGGGATATTGAAGCTGGTGGATAGTCTAAGTATGAATGCGGTAAATTGAACAACAAGAACACGATTTCACGAGTTGAGGAAGACATCATCAATACCAACTTGGAGTTTACTCAGGGGTTTACCATATTCACCACTAGCTGAATAGTTCACCTTCAAACCTCAAGATTCAAGGTTCAAACCTATGTTCAAGGCCTGAAAAACAGAATTTCCTTCAGAGAAGCTCTGGAAAATGCAATGGCACCTATGGAATTTGAAGGAGAGTTTCTCTAGATCAACCATTCTTCATTTTCAAAACATATCATTAAGGATAATGCCTGTAAATCCTATTTACGATGTGTATATATGTGAGATATGATGTATGTGACACTTAGATTGCATTTGGTCACTTTGTCATTTGTGCAAGATATCTTTCTATCACGTGCAACAATCACAAGCCACATGGACAAATCACTTCATTTGCACCTGCACGTAGTTTGACATTACAATATCATCAATATCCTTGTATTACTACATGTGAGTCAAACATCTGGTTCCAAGAAAACCTGTTGGATATGTGTCAATTTCAAGAAGCACCTAGGCAGGTTCTGATGCTTCAAATCTTCTTTCGGACAGCAATCAAATCAACGACCGAATAATGACCCTCCTGAATAACTGGCAGTGCCCTGTTCGCCTTCACTCATCCGCCAGCCTTTGGATAAGGCTTGAATATCATAGTTTGACTTGCCATGATCCCTATAAAACCACTTAATCCCTTTCCCCAAATATGAAAAACCCTCCCTTAACAAAACCATGGTTGAAACCGGGGAATTTCCACATCAATGGGACCATACAATGGGGCTGTTTAATATTGGGGGGATGGGATTATACAGTTGACCCATGTTCACCCTGTGAGAGTAATCATCAACCATCAGATTTCGCCTCGAACTTGGACAAAGCTTCTTTGCACCAGTACTCGATCAAAGCAAACGCCTGTCGTGCGACATGACTCTTCTGCTGCCATGTGCTTTACTGGTAAACTCACTTGGGCAGGTATCGTAAGTGGTTAGCAACCCATATCGCATAAACCAATCATATGCGTTATATATATATATATATACATATTACATATGTGTCAGATGGAATATCCAAACTTACACAAGCTTGTAGGATATTAAAGGGGTTATAAACCACTGTCCCACTGGAATGAACATCCAAACATGGTATGTCAGGATATCACGTGGATCATGGTAAACTAACATAGCTATGGAAAATCACCATTTTTCATGGGAAAATCCACTATAAATGGCAATTTTCAATAGCTATGTTAGTTCACCAGAGGGTAAGTGTGTTTTTTCAATGATTGTCTAACAAACTCCAAAAAAGGTTTCATTGAAAACCGCTGAATTCCTTTTTAATGTCGGTCTTTTGAATGACAGTTTTTTGTCTCACCATGCCAAAAGGCTGTCCAAACCAAGGTGACAAAGCAGGATTACGATGCATGTCTGTACATTGTTGCACCACCAGCAAACGTGATTCAAGAACCTGAGAACCTTCGATTCTTGAAACATGGGTGTGTCTGAGCATAGGGTATACCAGTATACACCCAAATTTATGGCCATTTAACATTTAATATCATTCTATAGGGATGACAGCGATTGTCCAATGCATGGAATGGGATCATCCCATCAATTTTCAGGTGCCAAAGCAACTGCTTTCAATCAACAAATCCCATCACAGAACCCACGAGCAGGCAGCCGGGCCAGATCAGGTCCCAAAATGTGTGTCCTCAGCGCCCCAGTGCAACGATCGAGGCGTTTCTTTCCTCCGGTGTCATCAAACGGGATGAGAATTCCCCGACCTACATGGACATTTCAATGGGAACATGATTTATGAATGGTGGATTTCCAGTGCCCCATTTTATTACCAGAGGGCAGAGGCTGTTCCTGAAAAGACACAAGAAGTATCAAGAAGTGATATGGAATGATGCCAGGGCTGACTCTATGAGACCTATGGATCTAACTGTCTGAGTATACGTCAAATGTTCATTCATAAATACATCATGTATATAAATTAACTATACATATGTATCTATTTATGAACGCATGTATACATATATATATATATATGTACATCTCATACATGAGATACATTTTCTATGTTGCTATATTAGCCACTTGTACACTAACCTAGCTATGGAAAATCACCATTTTGATAGGTAGATCAACTATAAACAGGTCATTTTCCATAGCTATATTGGTTTACATCCAATTGCATATCTTGAAGGCTAAACTATCGAATTCCCGCTGGTTTCCCTCGTAAACCAGTCCAGAATACCTATTGCCCACTTCAATTGCATGAATTCACAAATTCGTTCAATCATGTTAAATCCGCATATGTTGGAAGTTTATTTTTGTTTTTCTGGACAAAACCCCCTGATTGTTGATTCTAGATTGTAGATATAGGGGTATCTGTCATTCATGTCCATGAAGTATCTCCACAAGTATAGGTTGGTTCAATATTACCATTCTGTTGATTCAACACTCACATCATCTCACATCCATATGTGTTATGTTTGGATCTCCATGTTTGTAGCTTCATCCCACTTTTTGTGGGCTTATCCTACGTTTCTGCGTTAATCACATATTATTTCTGGATCAACACACCACAAGGAGGTGTCCCATACTTGGCGTAGTGTCCATTACTTCGCTAAGTTGGTTTAGAAAACTATGTTAGTTCGGTTTCAGGGTAATTGCAACTTTTGTTAAGGGGCTTTATAAACAAACAAACAAACATAACTTAGTCAACCTATAAATCAACTGGAAATCCAGATGTTTCTTGCTTAAGTCCCCATTCTTGTGGAGAAAAAAACACCATCTACCCTCTGGTAAACTAACATAACTATGGGAAATCACCATTTTTCATGGGAAAATCCACCATTTCTATGGCCATCTTCTATAGCTACGTTAGTTTACAAGAGGGTATGTCACTGGGGCATCACCTTGCACCCTTCAGAACGCAAAAGACCCGCGCTAAGCTCAACGCTCCCGGCTCTGCCCCGGCAAGTCGTATTCCAAAGGATCACCTTGGGGGAAGACTGGGATTGTTTGGACAGGGTTGATATCACGAACTATACTCTGTGGTTATTTGACATGGCCATGGAAAATGGTTCATTTATATAGATGATTTCTGGTGATTTCCCTATTAACAATGATGGTTTTCCATGGCTGTGTTAAATAGCCAAAGGGTAAATAAGGTTGAATGATTATTACAATGGGTTAAGATGTCACTACGATGATATAGTGTTAATGCTTTATCAGAATGTCTAAACATCTGATAATGATAAAACGGTTGAATCATCAAATGGTTAACAATGAGCCGTGGACATGTTTCAATATTCCAACCAAAAGAATTTGTATTCTGTTTTATTTTCCTAATATATTGTTATAATATATGCTATCATTGAATTACTTGGATGTGATATGATACATTGGTTTTGGTACAATTGGAAATACACCCAAAACTCAGATGGAATTGCAATTGGTCTACAGTCTACCAGATTTTGAGACAAACCCGTGTAAAGAACATCAATCAACCAACAAAAACGCTACAGCGTTTCGATCAGGATAGGTGAGTTGGGAAAATGGCAAGAAAGCATGAGATTCTGGGGTACCATTCGTACCATGTTCTTGGACGAACCCATTTATCTACACAAATACATACAACTGTGTTTTGAAGGCAAGTCTATGTGCACACGCACAACAGATCATAGGCTTTGGTATGGATCACAACCCTGGTTTCACTTTCCCTGATGTTCACATTCCCAAAAATAAACTCCGTAGACGCCGTAGACTATTTCAGTCTAGTTTATCTATGTAAATATGAATATCATATAACATCTGATGCTCATATATTGACATCCAGGAAAATCAACATCGAAACGAGAAATCTTAACCATTGATCTGTATATCCTTGAGGTTTCACCCCCCAGATCCATATCTCCCTATAGCCCTTAGACGCCTATCATGCTGACTCACCTCCCCTTTGGCTGCAGTACTATTGGTGGCCACTGCCAATTTGAAGTCCAACAAATGAAGGGCTCGAACGGCCTCCAGAACTCAGTCACAGTAGCGAGTCACCAGTCTCTTCAAACGATTGGATTCAACCAACATAAACGGGAATTTAACCCATGAAAATTGGGAATTCATGAACACAAATGGTGTTATGGTGGGATAATATTGGGATTACAATGGTCATATAAAACAATTAATGGGATTTATAATCACGAAAAATGGCCATCTTTGATTACTGGAGGGTAGTTTGTAGTTGCTTAGATTCCAAGTGAACCATCATTTCATGTTTTTTGGATCCCTGCATTTTCGGACAATACACCCGGGACAATTGCAGTATGTGTATATGAGTGCGTTCATTTTTTTGGACACACCTGGTCACATGGCTATGAGTTAAAACCCTGGTATCTAGTGAACCTCAAAATAGCTGGTAAATGGATGTTCATCCCACTAAGATTGATAAATTCATAGGTTTTGACCCATCCTCATATGAGTCATGCTCCGCGTCTGGTTTGTCCAACACACCGCTTGCGGCTCCTCAACAAAATCCGGGCTAGCTTGCGCGATGTATTCCGCTGCCTGCTCCTGTCAGAGGGGGTTGGAGGTGCACTTTCCCCATTTCACAAGTGGTTTCCTGTTAAAGAAACAAAAATATAACTTGGATGACAACTTGGGTTCCACGATAATTTAGGAAACACCAGTGGATATTCCAGTAATTTTCTATGAACATCGAATTCTCATAGCTGTAGATTAGCAGAAATGTGCTTGTTTATGTATAATATATATATATACACTATGTGTATATATATATATGCCCATGCATGTAATTTAGATATACAATCATCCTGAAGTAGATAAAACACTGGGGTCTTTAAACATATTCCCATGGTAATTGTAATAGTCAGGATGTTTCAAAAACTGCATGTCCTATCTACTCCAGAGGCTCATTTTTATGCAGTATCAGAGGACCCTTTTTAGTCCCAGGGTCATTTGTTGTAAGCAACTTCAACGATCGATTTCTGAAAGGAAACCATTCATAGCCACCCCCATCCATTCCCAACAGGGTGAGGTGAGGCCCACTAGCTCGAGGCCCATCAGTTACATCTTGCATAAATTCTATCCAACTGGTGAGCATCAACATGCGTCAACTTAACTATCCGACATGGGCTGTTGTATACAATTCCCCGTTTAGCGAGTTTGTGGATGTTCCGAGCTATAAACCTCAGTCCGAGTCCGATGATTTTCACACGAAATCCATGACGGAGATTGTCCGATATGTTCATTTCGTTTTCAATTCTTTTTAAGATGATCTTCATACATTTTTCTCATAGTTTCCTATGATTTTCCCATTTTCATGCGTGATTTTCCGACATGTTCCATTCCCATCCTACATCCCCATGATAATTCCGTCCAAGTCCAAGTCCGTCCTTCAGAATTCCTTCGCCGCAGTGACCTCCACCCATGGTCTGATCCTGCTGTCAAGCAATGTGTGCCAGAGATATGGCAAACATGTGGGATATAAATGGAAAACATATCGGGAATATATGGTGTATATATATATATATACACAATATATACACATATGTCATATTCATGTATTATATGATGTATATAATAATGTACGTATGTGACATGGGGAACATAGAATACATGCAATAATCATGCGTACATCATGAGGATGAAACGAAAAAATATAACGAAACCAAGAAATATACACCTTACAAGTACCTTCTCACCTTCTTATCTGCTAAAAGTCCCTCATATTCAATCATTCTCCATAATATCCACAATTATCCAATATCCGCAATGTCATTCCAATATATTGCATCACATTCCATCATATTCCATCAATTTCCATAGTATTCCATCGTATTCCATCAGTTTCAATCTATTTCCAGCTGATCCGATCAGCTAGATCTGTGCCCACCATGGCTTATCTTAGACACCCTGCATTTATGGTTTAGTTATAGCTGGTTAGTATGTGTAAATATGTATATATATATATATATATACCCTAACCTTCCAAAGCACGTTAAATTTATGGTCGTTGTGTCAAAGACTATTAATTCGATAAAGACGATTAATTGTCATATTTGGCATCCTCCCCAGATATGCTCTTTTTTATCGTCTTGCATGCTTCAACGCGCGCTTCGCCACCGACCNTAATTCGATAAAGACGATTAATTGTCATATTTGGCATCCTCCCCAGATATGCTCTTTTTTATCGTCTTGCATGCTTCAACGCGCGCTTCGCCACCGACCTGTTCAACCTCAGGTAGCTGCAGCTGGCAACAAAAATATCATAACATCATGGCAAATGTAAACAACATACACAGACCCACACACACANTCGCCACCGACCTGTTCAACCTCAGGTAGCTGCAGCTGGCAACAAAAATATCATAACATCATGGCAAATGTAAACAACATACACAGACCCACACACACAAAAGTGCAACTTTGCAGTTGTTGAATTATATTTTGATCATGTTACAAGGATGATCATGTTGCAATTGCATCATGTTCATCTTGACAGCTACCCTTATGGCATGGGGGGTGGCACCTCCACCACTTTCATCAGCCCAATCCAACACAGCCGACGCCATTGCTGACCACATGGCTGGCACCACAATGGCCAGCACAGCTAGTCNTGAGGGCAATATAGGGATATATAGGCATATAATAGGGGAATCAAATTAATAGTCGTTGTTGAAAATTAATAGTCGAGCCTGGAAGCACGTAAATTTTATGGTCGAAGAAGAACAGGGTATATATACATACATCCTCATCAAAAGTGGCAAAGGACTCATTCAATTACTATTTTGGAAAACATCTTGATATCATCTTATTGTGGTTATAGATAGATATGATTTCTATATATGGATGTATAATAGGGCGCCCCAATATACCATGGTTTATCCTTATTGTCCACCGTAAATTTATTTGGTGTGAATTCACCGTTTACAGATAGGCCCATACACAGTAATGTGGTAAACCCAATAACAAACCATTCCCGAAATCACCATTTCTATGGGTGATATTTCAATCATCCCCAAATGGTAGTTGTTTATGGCATTGGGTTTCCCACATTAAAACCCATAAATCATAGATGTATATTTCATGTATGTATATATATATGTAATTATATATATATATTAAAGAAATACTTCACTGACCTGAAATAAGATCATTTGGGGATAATATCCCTATATTCCAGGGCTCGGTCGCAGTGAGGTCGTTATAATTTACCCAGACAAATTGAGTCTTCTCTGCTCCAATTCCTCAAAAGGGGGACCCAGATCAGTCGCAGAGGGTCCATGTCCCAGACCACCACTTTGATGCCACGCTCCCTCAGCTTGGCCTTGGCATTGCTCAGGTGTTGATCATCTTTTTTCAATATGGAACACATTGATCATACCAGTATTTGATCATCCATCCTTGAAAACGTCACACTTTGCCCGAGGGAAATGTCAGAAATCCGGGTACTGATCGCAGGTCGTCTCCACCACTGTGCTGGACCTGTTTTTAGAGCTCTTGCCGTGATAGAAAAATGCAGAAACGTCATGGACTTGACGGTGATTGATGGTGTATCCTTCTAAACAAGTGATAAAATCATTGGGGCCGTGACACATGATGCGCATGACATCACATGACCAGTTTAAGGAAACCACTACTTGGTCTTTGTGCGAATGATCCGGGTAATTAGACACGTCTTGAGGACATAGGGGGTAAGACAGGAAAGTCTACATCAGTTTTATCCTCTGGAAAACAAACATATCTTGCAGGGAAATCCTCCAGAGATGTAGTCCAGTCACACCTTCAACATGGTGATCAAACGTATGGTACCCTGATGTTCACCCGATTTTTGGTTTCCCCGGGTTCCTGCCCACCCCCCACATGGTTTTCTGGTGATCCTTCACATCTGGAATCCATGGGGAGTCCCATTGTTAACCACCGAGCTGCGATGAAGGCTCGACACCTGGATGAGAATGCTGCCTCGTCATCCAACAGGAAAATCCGGGCCATCTGGGTCCCCAGTTTCCAAGATAAAATATAACATGATATTTAGGGTGATTGTCTGTCTATTTGCACTGTGATTGTTGGGAATGACCCATGGAGAATCACATTCAAGAGACTTCAGGTTTGAATAGCATCCAATCCAGCCACCAAGAAAGATGTGACTGACTTGTGTCGTGCTTTCAACCAATCAATGCTCAAGACTCCAAACAGAAAACATGCGAAAGAAGTTGAAAACAAGCGAAAACATTATTTTCCCTCGACCTCGAGCGGCAAGACGTTCAGGCGAACCAGGAAATTCCGCAGGCCTAGCTTCGAGCTGCGAAGCCATCGGGGGTGAAGGTGGCTGGAAACAAACATCTTATTTGGGTACATGAGCAGTCAATAAATGAATATACCAGTATGCCTGGTTATATGTATATATATATATATATATACATATCATCATAGTGGGAATGTATTGGCAGATAGAACCCAACTTAACATGATTTGGGTTTGGTTTTCAAAAATAGGGGAAAATCCCTTAATATCTCCGCTGGTTAAGAACCTGATGTTTCTCGTTGAATGGCAATTTTCTGGGTATACACCCCCTGAAATGTACACATCCCCATGGGACACCCCGACATGGGCTTTGAAGCAGTAGAACTGGACCATCTTCAGCTCTCCAAACTCATGTGCTTCACGGGTTGATCTCATCCTTGGGGAGGTGCAGTTCCAGTTATAGCTGGATGATATAACAATATTTGGAGGGCTTATATCCCAACATATGGGGTCATTACCATGGTCATACCCATCCATAAGCCCAGTCCTGCAGTCCCCTCAGGTCCCCAGGTTCAGGAATGGCTGGGCCCGGCTGGGCCCCACGGCTCATGCTGCACGTCTCAAAGCAGGACCTGAAAAATGCGCACTGCGCTGCAGGGGCCCAGAACTAAATGACCCGGTTGTCATCTGCAGATGCATAGATACACATTTGTCTCAAAATTATGCGCAACATTTGTGCACAATATAAATTGACCCCACGATGTATATGTATACATCTATAATATTAGGTGTCACAGCATCTATGAATATACAATACATGAATATATACATCAATATGTCTATTCAGAATGTGGTAAACCCAACAATACGCCTACCACTTCGTGAATCCCAAGGTCCTGACAGCTCAGAGCTCATGCCACCTGTCACGCCAAGATTGTTGGGGGTAACACCATGGTTTTTCGATGGGAAAACATGACAACGTAAGGGAAACCAAAGAAAACATGAAACACATCTCAAATTCATTTCAACATATGGAAGATCCATGAAAATCCATGAAACAACTATGGTCCATGGTGGAGGTTCCATGACTTTCTACTTCCTGGTGACTCCTGATTCTTAGACGCAGAGGGCGTCTAAAAAAGTGCGGATAAGCCGGATAAGCCATTGCAACTGCCGATGCTTCACCTTACTGGATATGAATGAACGAGATCACCTGCCTTTAGGCTGTCTTTGACAGCGTAGCTGGCATCGTGGAAATTCAACCGGCACCCAAACAAGATAGAAAAGTTACCCCCAAAAGATCCCCAATAATAGATGGTTAATCAATGTTAATCATCCCTCATATATAATCCCTCAAACTTGTTGGTGCTTCACAAGCTCTCACTAAGCCATTCCTTTCTTGGGCAGTCACCTTTGGGCCCACTGGTTGAATGCCCAAGCCGCCTGTCTTGGTGAAGCTCAAGTGGCTGCCCATGCGCTTTGAAGCAGCTTTGATCTGTTGTCATATGGAGCCTTTGTTTGGGTTTCATGGAGCTGATCAATATCGATTCTCATTTATCCAGTATGTGTTTTTCTTTCCGTTGTGCTTGAGCTCTGAAACTGAGAATTTTGTACCTTCTTGAAGTAAGGCATCTAGAATCCATGCTTCATTGCAACGGTGAAGCTCCACTGGTGAAATACGGCAGCTAGCTCCTGGATCACATGTTGATCTGCAGTCCAAGCTTTGAACCGAGCAAGTCCAGCGACAGTAGATTTACATGGATTGACAATTTCATCATGTGACGTTTAATAGTATACAGTATACAGTATACCTCTATATATATAATGTAATACATATATATGTTTATAATTGTTTATAATAACAAATCAGATTGGTACTGGCCGCGCAAAGTCACCTTTGTGAACAAGGTACCCTTGTTATCCCTTGTTGGCCCACTGCTTCCCAAACTAAAAGGGGAAACAGGCAACCCTCAAGACAGGTAAACTAGGTTGGTGATGATGTGGTCATAGCCTTCCAAAGTCAAATGTTGAGGGCAAACGCTTTCTCAAATCAATGCAAAAACATGCGAATTCAGTCAAGAGGGTGTGACTTCAGACTTGACTTTCATGTCAGCTCGTCTCAGCTTAGTGGTTTCGATCAGGATCATCCCATTAGTTATAATTGAAACCACCAACCGGGTACAGAGCTTGCCTACAGCTCCGCCAGATAATATCACAATATCACCCAAACATATTGGGCATCACCAGTATTTTTTTTAACGCATATATATATATATAACGATATATATATATATAACGATATATATATATATAACTATATATATATATATAACTAGGTATATATATAACTATAGATATATAAAATATCGGAACCAGCCGTGTATGAACTGATGTTTTACCCTGAAATCAAGCTCATCATCTCCATTCATTTACAGAAGATCTGCCAAGTTTTGTTGTTTCCAGTCCCAGCAATGAAAGAACCAGCCAGGTTTCTCGATTTCTCATCAGTTTCTCTTTTTTGACCACAACTGGGGGTCCAACAAAAGCACTGGACTATAACCATCTATAGCCCGAGATTTGTTGATTCGATCTCGAGTTCTCTCGAAAAATACCCCGTCATATTGTTGATTGCATATCGAATTATATCTATATACATATCATCTCATGTATAATTTATATCCCATCATATTGTTGGTAAAAACATGTAAACAAACTTATCATCTTTGGACCCAAAATGGGACCTGCATCGAAAAACCCTTGCATCCCACCGGCCAAGGCGCCGAAACTGGTGCCACGCTGCTGCGGTTTGCTGGGAGCAGCCTTGGGCCAAGAGAATCTGGAAATACTGCAGGGTTTGGTAATGATTTGACATATCATTATTAAATGATATTAGTAATATATTAGATCATTCTGACATAATCAAATCAGGGAAGCTAACATCCATTTTACTATATCAGAATAATATAGGGTAATCGTAATATGTCTAATATATTTAGGTACCAATATCAAATGATGTGATTTAAAATGATGATGATCACATTGAACTACCACATATAGAATGTTGTGATCACACTTATATTGGAAATTATTGGATTTTTGTTGTACCATTAAGTACCCTTTATCTTCATGGAGGTCGAAAAAATGAGGGACTCCGGATCGATTTCTTCGACTTCGACAAACCGCGCCTGTTTGGAAATGATCTCCGACGCTTGTCGTTTAAGATCCATCCAATCCTCGCTCGACGTTGGAATTTTCAGGGACCCCGAATGATGGGTTGGTCATTCCCACACTACTCCTATACTATTGACACAAGAAACCCCAACATGGGAAGATCTTGGGTATGGGGGTCCCATCATTCGGGGTCCCTACAAATACTATGGGATAAATGACTTTGAGTGAATGACGCATCCTTGTGCATCTTTGAGAGGCCGGGATGAACACCCCACGATGACACACCGCTTCGTAAATTTACCATGGTACTGAGGGTTCTTTTGGCCATCACTAGTGTGCATTTCAACCAAAATCCAACCATATTGGCCTCTCAGCTAGAAGAAGGTCAGGCATCAAACACCCAATGTACACTGACCCTGGCAAAGTATCAAGCGTGTATTCCGTGTAGTTTAATCACCATTGACAATTTGACCGCTTCTAGTTTCAATGGCCATTTCAGGTAGGGATTTATTGAATTATCTACCATGTACAAGGCCCTACAGTATATAGGGCTGTGTTTTTGGGCTGTGTGACAGCAATTCCCGTTGATGGTGGTGTCAATATTCCAGTCCCAGCAGTACGTTGTTCCTCCAAGTCGTGAGGATGGAATACTATCCGCTTTCCAAGAGGGTTATAGTCCACTTGTACCCGGTAGTAAGGGGTTACGAACTACCTACCTAACTCCGAAGGCAGAACTACCCAGCAGTCCCGATGGAGTCCTCTAGGATACCCTTGCGCCGGTCTATCAATTGGCCAACAAACTCAAAGGCCTGGAGCGGTGACAGCAACCCTGACCGCGTTCCAGGTTCATCAAGCGCTTGCCCGAGGAATGTACCAGCCAATCGGCAATCCTTCTTGAGAAAGACAGTTGAAACAAAGCAACATGGACAAACTGGCTTTACCAGTTAGTCAACATCACTCGTACATTGACCTAATACGGCATACAACAAAAAAACAACTGACATTCTGCCATCCCTTGGAAATACACCACATGCCCATGGGCTATCAATGCACCAATTCACAGCATACCTATAAACAGGGGAATCATGCGCAGTTGAGAATAAAACAAATAGCAGTATATACCACTAAGTCACTACAGTACATCCACTAAAGTCATCTAAAGTCGCAGTACCAATCAGTCATAACTCTTGCTTGGTCACATGCCCTGTCCAGTACGCACTACAACGATGCTGACACAACAACGTTCAGATTTTAACGGCAGAAAGGTGCAAACGTGTCAGAGGCCTCAAAACCAAGGAAGTCGATGAGAGCATTCTGATCCGCATCCTTCAACTTCAAACACTTAGAGTTCAACAATTTTCAGATCCAATGTTTGTTTTCCTTCTCAAAACATTCAGCATTAATTTCAGCATGGTATTGTTAGGGACACACTGAAAAAAATCTGAAACTGAAAGTCATGCAAAGGTCCATGTCATATCAAGAAAAAACCCTCTTTCCCAAACTATCCCAAAATTCCATTCAGCATCCAACATCCAAGATTCCAAGATTTTCCCAGAAAAAACCTGCATCGATAGTCATGAATTGTCCCGTTTCCCATGGACATGTCCTCACCACCTCGGTCCAACCTGGCGGGTGGATTTAATGGGAAACCAAGCACTGAAGTTTCACCGGAAAAGGTGAAGGGAAAACTTTCCACGAAATGTCACCCCCCCAGAAAATAGAACATTTACCCTCTGGTAAACTAACAGAACTATGGAACATCACCATTATTAATGGGAAAATCCACTATAAATCACCATTTTCAATAGCTATGTTAGTTTACCAGAGGGTAAATCCGTGCATAGACAGAACTTATTTACCAAAGTGTATCTTTTGTTCGGGATTCCTATTAAGGACATATCAAAAATCCGGGGGGGAACGTCCTGCAGATGTTTCCTTCATCCAATTCTGAACAGAAATGAATACCATGATCATCCATACAAGGTGGGCCCACTATGTTTGTGGGTTTATAAACCATCCTAACTAATTGTAAATTTCTATCTATGATTTTATACATGATCTAACTACAGACTATAGTTCTATCCTCCATAGAACCATAACCATCCATAAACTGTCACATCAAAGATCAAGAAACTTGGCTCACGTCATCGTCCTCACCGAAGACTTTGCCCACTGGTCTGGCTGAATTATCTATTTATATAGGTAATATCTTAGTTCGCCTGAAATATAATATGACATCAAGATACATAAAGGGGTGATCCCACGAAAACATTCACCATTATTTCAAGATATGTCAAGCGTAAACCTCTCAAACCATCTGGGCGTAAGCATGTTTAAGTACAGTAATTCCCCGAAAACTGGGTGTTCCATCCTGATATATCCATACATTGCTCCATCCTCCAGAGTGAAAACATCTCCCCAATCCGTGGATTGGTATCATCCCCCAATGAAGCAGCGTAAAATGGGCCCATGTTCAGCCCTAAACCTTGGATTTACACCAACAGTTTCTATTGAAGTTTCGCTCAACATTCCAGGAAAAGAGGTATTGCCCAAAACATAGATTCACTCATAATGAAAAATGGGACTATCAACCGCTATGAAATGAGTTGTTGTCGTTTCTGATGAAACCACCACTTTTACTGATCAATCCCCAAAAAATAAACCATGATAAAACAAAATCGAAAATTACACGTTGTCCAAAAGTTAAGAGATGTAAAATTTCAAGATATACCAGGTATTCCAGAGATAAGATGTCCTGTACTTGAAGGCGGCAATAGTATTTGGGATCCCCCATGAAACAGTTATAAATCCCACTAAATCATCATGGAAACCAATGAGATGTATGTGTTTAATGGAGGTTTCCTAAAGATTCGCCAGGCACACGTCTCCAGCAATTGGCCCATCAGCTCTTCCACGGTCATGGAGGCGGAGGAACCTGAGGAGCCTGCGTGGCTTGCGCAGGCAGCTCTGAAGCGCTGCAAGGGTCAGAAAAGATGGTGAAGTGCCCCTTGTTTTGATTCCGGCAAAATGATCCAAATGATCAGAATGATCCAAACTTCAAAAAATGATCCAAATGGTTCGCTGGTGGTTTGAGTTGGTGATTTTTGTTAATCCTGGAAGTTTCCAAGGGCCTTATCATTGGGGGAAGTGGTTAAACTTGGGTGAAATACTCAGGCAGTGGCAGAGGTTGAAGGATTCTAGATGCAAATAGAACAGTTGGAAACATAGTGGGAACATGGCTATAGATTCAACGGCACATGGCTGTTCATTCCGCTTAAAAGGTTTCGATCCATCCCCTAGGCCCTATATTGCAGTCTTACGCAGCTGGAAACGGGTGACTTGCTCAATTACTACCCGACAGGACACATTGACTGCCCTATGCCTGTTCACTCATCTACCTCAACTTGAACTGCTCGAATGTCCATACTATACGGTAGGTGTATGTTTTATTGTGTGTGCGCAAGATTTCCAGTATCAATCAGCAGCCATGCAACTTATTGAACACGAAATTTATCTACATGCTTTGGACTGTGTACTATGGTTTTGTATTTTACAACGACACAATTCAGTATAGTGTGGAAATATGTGTGTAAAACACATATAGTAATGTAATTGTATATACAGAGAGAGAATTGTATGCCATTGACTTGTATATTTGTATAAACAAACATATATACTCTAAATATGAGAAGACTGAACCTGTGTGGCCCGAACAGAACATCTGGTTTCAAAAGCATTGTTCTGGGTGTGAAAATAGGTCTATCCCCCCAATTATTGCCATTATTTCATAGGGATAAGCCTGTACCATGTGACTAACCCGCAAAGTTTGGGGATCCGATGACTTCCCCAATCCATGCGCAATCCATGCGTGCTACCGCGGGTGTTCACTCTCCAAAGATTGCGCCTGAAGCTCTTGAAAGGTGTTCTTCACAAGAGTCGCGGAACCAAATCAGCTCCTCTGGAAACATCTTTGGTGACCAGATTTGGGAGAATGTTTGAGTATACCCCCTGGAAAATCATGTATGGATGATTTATGGATGATTTACCTATTTGTGAAAAAGAAAATACGTGTTTTTCATGATGTGTCCGTGGCTATGCTAGATGACCAGAGGATATATCTGGGGGGTATGGTGCTGACAACTGACAACCATCTCACATAATCATATATGGAGATATTATGGGATATGATGGGATATACAACCAGCAATAGGAAATCGGAAATAAGGAACATAATGTACCCTCTGGTAAACTAACAGTTTGCTATTGAAAATGGTCATTTATATGTAGTTGATTTTCCCATGAAAAATGATGATTTTCCATAGTTATGTTAGGCAATACCAGAGGGTAACATGGGAAAATAGTATCCCACAATATCCCACATATAAGATGGTCATCTGATACATCAATGATCATCATACTAGCATTGGTAGTCCCAACTACTGATGATATTTGATGTTTGGGTGGGTGTGTCTGAAAATAAGGATACCATGGGATAGAACATAGGAAGACCATGGGAAAATCATGAGATGTATCAACAGTATGACGTGGATGTGTCTGAAAATGAACAATTTAAACTCAAACATTATTGAAGCATCAATGAGACAATTTGATGAACCACTGCATTTATGGGTACAATGTTTCAAGAAAAATCAACATACCGTAGAGTTTGAATTTATCCATGAACACATGTGCATAACATCTTGGTATTCGTCCTACCGGCCCGGTCAATTGACTGGAAAACATTGTTGGCCCCAATGTTTTGGTAGACACCTGTAAACATGTTGAACTGTCCCATGGGTAATTAGTCAAGGTACATATACACACACATGTTGTGTATATATATATATATAATGTTTCTACACACTATCAAAAAAATAGTACATGTCATACAAACAAAAGTCGAGATGACGAGGCCTCTGCAATAGCGCAAGGCTCCTTCCGTGGTGCACTTTTGGGCGCTTTGTTCTTGGAGGCCTTGAGAAATAAACAGCATGGGAGTCAGTAAGTCAATAGCAAACGCAAGTGGGATGGAAACTGATACCCTCTGGTAAACTAACAGCTATGGAAAAAAACTGCCACTTCTCATTTTTGATAGGTAAATCACGTATAAACGGCCATTTTCAATAGCTACGTTCAATTACCAGACGGTAGACTTGAACTCAAGAACAAGTCCAACAAGGACAATGATGCTACGAGTAGCAACATAAACCACAACTATACTGCTTGGTGGTTTCAAAGCGTGCCCAAACTAGAAATACTGTAGAATTGTCATTCCAAATAGGATGGAACTTTTCGGACCTTTCGCATCGATTGCCGTCGTTGGGCCTCAAAGCAGCGCTGCTAAAAGCGTCACTGCCGTGAAATGTGGACATGGCTTGCAAAAATAAGTCTACGCAACCTACAGCTAAGATGGGTCCTAGCGGATGCAAACGGATGCAACTAACTACGGCGGATGCCTGGAAAAAACACAACAACCCCTGGACAGGTTGTGTGCCTCCGAAAATGAACACAACATGCACGCAGTCAACGGGACTGCACAAGTCTCCTTGAAACGAAGACAAACTTAAGCACCTCCAAGCGCTGAAGAGCGAGGCTTCCAACGTTTATTTAGATTTGCATGCATACCGGTGGCAGTGTGAAAGAAATCCCAAAGCTCTTGAGCAACACGCCGTCCTGTACGAAGGACTGGATGACCGGCAAGGCCATAATGCTGCTGATAGTAGCCAACTTTCAACAAAGATGTACAACCCCGCACAGGTTTCTCAGGGGCATTGGGGCAATTTTCACGCAACCAACACAACACTTTAGACCAAACTCGGGACTGTTCTCGCAAAGAGGATTGTACTGCATCGGCTTGTGGTGACTGATCTGGCAGCACATATGACCGAATGGGTCCACGGGCATTCCTAGCACCTATGTGAAGCAAACAAGGAGCTACTGTACCTGTCCAGAGGCAGAAATCAATATACATTTCCAGACAACTAATGCTGGGTGCTTCAAAGTCCCACTGTAAGTTGTGGAAATAACGAACAACTCTCTGCGCAAAAACTGGATTGTACGGACACTTATCGATGGCATCTTGAGCAACCACACAAGGCACACCCACAAGGTTATCATGGTTGAGTTGTACATGAAAACTAGGCATGGTCTCGCTGGTATTGGCAGTCTCCTTAGAACATTTCCTCAGCGCCTCTTCATTGATCTCCCGCCACATGACATGGAAAGAATGAAGCATGGCAATGTTGTGTTGACGTGCTTGAATGCTATCACAAAGATCAGCATAACAGTCATTCCAGAAACGTTTCAAGAAAGACTTAGCCAGCTTGTCCGCTTTGTCATTCATGACAGCCATCCATCTTTCCTTTTCGCCAGAAACATGAATCAGCACCTGGTGTGCCTTCACTTTTGTGACTCGAACGTCGTCCACATGCCGATCTTGAAGCAGAGTCCAAACCAAGTTCCACATGTCTTCATGGTCAGAAAACCTGGGACGTAGACCAACACGTTTGGCTTGAAAAATCCACAACAAATTGTCAACGACGCTGGCGCAATCAGTGAAAACGTGGACCCGCCTGTGATCCCTAAGGGCCATTACAAGCCCCCATACTTCTGCACGAAATGCAGAATGATCTGTTCCTGGCAGTGCTTCCGCTTTCTTTGATAAAACCTTGTATCCCTCACATCGAATGTACGCAGCTGCAGCAATTGAATGACCAGCCAAACCCTGACCAATTGTACTGCCGTCAGTGAAAATATCAACATGAGGAGAACCATCGTCATCAGGACAAGGAAAAGTTGGAATACATGTGGGACCATCATATCGCCAATCAATCCATGAAACATCAAACGGAAGAATGCCGAATTCCGCAACAAGCTTAGGTTGTGCAGAGAGCCATTGCATAACCGCAGGGTATTTGTCACGAAACTTCTTGGTTCCTACACAGGTCCAAACTCGATGTTCACGGCTGTCCTTTTTGTTGCAAAACGGGCATGTATCATCCTTAGCACCTTTGCTGTAATGCACCAGCGCATTGTTGGTGACATGTTTACCAGCCGCAAGGTTCATGATGTCGGTTTTGGCATTATCATCAAGTTGGGTCATCGCCTGATGAAACGCTGGCACATCAACCATTTCCGCATCAAAGTTTGTGCGGTGTTGGACATGTTCGCAGACCTGCAAATTCCAAGACAGAAGGAACATCTTACGAAGGTGAGCCTTGCTATTTCTCAACCAGTTGATTTTCCACCCCCTGGTATGTTCAAGAAACCCATCATCTCCGCATTTCCATCCATGATCATGAAATGTTCGCCGAAGGAAAGCACTGGCACCATTCATATGTCTCCCATTGCAAAGGTTGGCAAGAAATCCAGGTGATGCATCTGGGAAAATTCGAAAGTACCTACGCCAAAACATCACTTTTCGCAGCAACATTGTGACCGACACATCCTCAAGACCTGGAGTCAAAAAGGTCGACAAATAAGGGTTATTGCCAGCGCGTGAGCGACCAATTGCTCGGCACACTGCAGTTCTGACCAAGCGCAAATCAGAAACTGAATGATGAACAAGCTCACTACCATAGCCAGCAATGCCGGAAGAAAGCTGTTGTGTCATGGTGGTCTTAAACTTCTTAGGCAGTTTCTTGGTACTGACCCTTTTGAGGACCCGGGAGGTCTTCGCAAGTCGTTTCTTTGTGGATGTTTTGGTGACTTTACGGCTGTAAGAAACATCACATCCCAACTCCGTCGCAACCAGTTTTTGAGGAATGGGAGTACCATTGAGAGTCAGATCTGACAATTGTGCTCTTTGTTTGGTGTGTGTGGCCCATGTCCATGATTTATCTGCGGCAATCTTCATTTGCAGGGATCCAACCAAACATGTCAGTGCATCCACTCCAGTCTGCAGTTGTGTGTATTCATCAGTAACCAATGCCCAGTTGTCGGCATACGTCATGCACGTAAGTGCGTTGGAGTTGACTCTCACACGTACATGTTCAGCAACCCAAACCGACAAAGAAAGCATGGAAATGATAGACATCGCACATCCCTCCGGAACGCCTGTAGTGGAACTCCATAAAACTCCAATTTCGCCAGACAGCTCCAAGACCCTTTGCAGTTGTGTAAACATACTGTCCAAAGCCTTGATGACCTGCCATGGTACCCCAAGTTTTGACATTGCAGCCAAAATTGGCTTGCGTGGGATTGCATTGAAGCACTTGATGATGTCCACAGTTAGACCCATTCGTGGGTGGTTCGACAAAACAGCTTTCTCAACCTCAAGTAAAAGAGATGCCGCCATGATATCTGCACTGACACCAGAAATGGCACCTGCAACGTGTGGATTGAGAAACGTCTTGACATGAGCGATGATCTGCATTGATCGGTATCTGGCCCAGGTCCTGTAGATACGTGAAGTAATCGTGATGGGCCTAGTTTGGAGGGGTTCGTAGGCCTCTCACTGGTTTTTCCCAACATGACAACTCTTGCCGTCATCAGACTTTTGGGCCATGAAAAATGGCCTTGTTCAATGGCCGACAGAACTTGCAAAAGCCAATTGAGAACAGTGTTGGGCATCATCAACAACTCACGTGGTGTGTACGCACAACATCCTCTGGCACTACGCTTACCAACACTCGCAACATGCCGCTTCCATTCAGTGCATTCCAAAGGTTGAAAAGACATAGGAGTGAAAGATGGCATGTTCTGCAGGTGATTCATCGCTTCGGGCCAGTTGTCAATTACGTCATTAACCGGATCACGTTGCCAGAGTTGTGACCAAGCTTCACCTGTCATCTTCTGCATTTCATGTCGATCAGCAATGACCTGTTTCTGAATCAAACGCATGTCACTCGCATCCTTCCACTTCACTTTACGATCGAGTTGGACTTTGAGGCCATCCATACCGATCACAAAACACTCCTGACCCTGGAAGTAAACTGGGTATTGAAAGTCAAAACTGTCGCAACTGTGGGCTAGTTTCACGCAGTCTCTACCCTCCTTAGGCCAACGTTGGTGAACAATAGGGACATCAACCTCCCTTTCAATGGCATTGAAGGGTGGTGCTGAGGGATCTCTCACCGAACGATATGCATTGGGGCCACCACTTTGAACATCCTTGAGAACTTTGCACTCTCTTTGAAACCTCTGTTGTTTGGCCACTTCAGCGGTTTCTTTTTGGACATGTGCTTTTAATACTTCAACCAGGTAGTGGACATACTCAGCACCAGGACAAGAAGTTGGAACAAAAATGCCAAAAACTCTGAGGACAAAGTTAGTGAAGGATGGATGGAAGCCTTTAGCATCACAAACCGCACACCACAATCGCTGACAGCTATCGTTTGGCCCATTCAGCCCATTTCGCTCGCAAGCAAGCAGTTGTGACTCAAGACTCTGTAGCCTACGAACTTGTTTGGTTTGATACCTGATTGTCAAAGACGGTTGGCAAAGGCATGGAGTGAAGTGTCCATTCCTGGCTGGGGGAATCACTGGAGCACTGGGGCGAACATTCCGTCGAATGCTTTTGACACCTCTACCAACACAACGCTTTGGCAAACGTACTGACTGACCTGTGGAATCAACGCATGACTGCTGCAAACATGATTCAAAAACCAAGTTGACTTGTCGAAGAGCTTCTTCCCCATCACCTACTGCAAGGGCTTGATCAAACTTTTCTTTTCGTTCATCCAGGAGAGCAATGGCTTGTTCTTCCATCAAATCCGGATCAAACATGTAACGGTCCGTGGACACTGGGAGCCACCACTTCGTGACCGGACGCAAGATGGTTTCAACATCAAAATCAGCAGCAAGCAAAGGATGTGCGTCAAACTCATACTCCTCAATGGTATCGCACCATGTCAATGCTTGTGTGAGTTGGGCATTGATGAGGATAAACGATTTCCGAACCTTGTCTTTACTTGTGAAGCTTGGAGCAACCCCCCTTCTGCATGCATCAAGTTCGGCCGCATCAGTCCATCCGGCCCGTTTCAAAGCACTCCATCTTGGAACTTCATCCAACTCAACATTGAAGTCACCCATGATCATGGCAGGACCTTTGAAGGATAGGGCATGGTCAAAGGTCTCTTTGCACACTGCAGACAACAAAGCCCAAGGATCAAAGAAGGTGGTGGTATGAGTCGGACCATAGAGGCTAGCAACATACATGTTGGTCCCGTCACCAATGTCAACCAAACTTTCCACAACCCTTGAAGAATGTTCGGCAACACTACTCAAAGCGGCAGGGTATGGCTTCAGCCGGAGATGAGAGACCAGACAAGTACCTGACGCTCTGCCACGAAACAAACCAGCATCACGAGTGTGTTTTGCGACAGGAGGGCTAAAAGCTGTTTGGAAGCCAGCTTTCCGAAACCTTGCACGTGACACATTCATGGCATCAACTGTGTGGGATGTTTCTGAACCAGCCCAGACACCTTGGCCCCATCCGCAAACGACATCTTCCTTGTTGTAGAGTTGGTGAGGATTGAACGTGCCAACTCTCAAGGGACCAGGGTTGTCGGCTTCTCCTACTCTGCATGGCGTCAAAATCCAGAGTTCTGATGAAAACTCACTCTCATGACTTCGGTGCACATCATGCAATGCCTCTGAAAAAAGGCAATCAACTGATGATCTGAGGTCTGAAAAAACCCCAGTTTGTGGTAAATTCACTTCAGAAACGAATTCAAAACTTTGGCGCGTACATTCCCAAAATGGGCTCTTGCGTTGCTCACCATGTGATTGGTGAAATTGGCTTGCATCGGATTTCAAGCTGTCATGAAAACGACAGGCATTGGACACAACAATCATGAGTGCAAGGAACACAAAACGGAGGCAGGCGTTGGAGAAACTCCTTGCCATTTCTCCCTGCTTTCCCCGTCAGGCTTTGGTCGAAAAGGCATCAATTTTGCTAGTCTGTCCATTGTCAGACCTCGGGCGCTTACACTCATCATTGGATTCCTTGGCAAGGTAGCTTTTCATGCTGGTCTCAAGAGACTGCTGCATCTGGGACATCATTTGCTGCATAGTCTGTATGACAGTTTGCCCAGACTGCACTACACTTGCTTCAACTTCGCTGATCTTCTGCTTGGCAAACGCCTGTTCGTTTCGCATGGCAGCCAACTCATTCTTTGTTTCATTGTCCTTTTGCAATTGGTTTTTCTGAAACTGCTCAAGGGCACATGTCAATTCACTGATTTTGGCATGGGCAGCCTGCATTTTCTGCTCCATTTGATCTGATATCTCCGCCCGCACCTCTTGGATACGCGTTGAGGAAGCAACTTGCATGCCATCAGTGGGAGAGGTGACCAGAGTGTCAACATTCACCTGCCTGGCAGTGATGACCATGCTTTGTTCACGCTGCTTGCGAACTGGCTCAATGAGAACATATGATCCGTTGATGCAAAAATGCTTGGTGGGAGGCTCATGCTTGGACGCAACTAACCACCTATCTTGGCCTTGTGCACGAATTGGATGTGCATCCCACTGTGCTTGATTGAGCGCAATTTGCAAACCTTCTTTCCCAACTTCTTGGGGGATGTGTTTGAGGACCCAAAGAACGTCACCCTCAGCCATTCCATCAGAAGCTACAAAAGCAGATTCAGGTAAGAGGGACGCCCTGAGCATAGCTGCATGTTCCCTACGGCATCGAATCCCATACTGATCACGCAACTTCACAATGCCAAGCGCTTTCTCCTGAGTGGAGGCTTTCTTCTGAACTTCCTGGAGATTTGAGTTGGGAACAGCAATGACGGCAAAACGATCATCATGTCGCTTGTTGGAGTCCTTTGCGGCGACATATATCCCTGCAAATCCAGACCTGGCAAGCACTTGGTCTAAAATGTCATCGGAGACTCGCACATAGCCGTGCCAATACTGGGCGTCAGGAAATGGAGAGGCTTGGCGTGGGCTCTTCCAGGTACGTAGCGACCAGGTGGCGATCAGATTCGATCCACGGACAGCAGAAATATGAACTCCAAGGTAGTGCAATGGCACACTACAGTCACGCCATGAACTGACCTCATCCCGCATGATGTGCAGCTCAAGAACCGTTGAAGCAGAGCTGCAAACCTTGGTGTCAGGCACTGCGGGCTTGAACACAACTGGGCGATCACCAAACTGTCTCAATGCACCTTGAATGATGATTGGTTCACCTTGGACTGTGTGCGCTGGCATGGCAAACGGGGCATCATGCATGGAAAACTTCCTACCAACAACCAGGATGGCAAGTGCATCAACGGAAATGGAGGCTCCAGTCATATGTCGTTCGGCATCATCGTAGCCCATGACAGCCACACCTGCTTGATCAGGTCCAAAACGCGAACTTTCAATCTTTTCAACATTTGCATCACCATCCCAAAAATGGTTCATGTCGATGATGACATTGGCAGCTGAAGCAATGAAATGTTCCTTGTGTTCCAATCTCGGTTTCTTGGAAGGTTTGTCAGCCGGCTTTTTCCGACTTTCCTTCCTGGCTGCTTGCATCTCACTTCTGAAAACCAAACGGAAATGAACTCGGTTTGCTTCTTCTTTGACGGCTTTCCAGAAGGCATCTTCATCACCGGCTTCACACTTTGCAATCGTCTCTAGATCCGCTTTTTGCAGAAAAGACGCAGCTCGATCGTGACTGCAGTCACGTGGCACACCATGCTTTTCCAAGGCTGTGACAACCCGGTTCTTAACAGCATCATGAGCACCCTTTTTGGCTCCTCCAAGAAGTGGGGCAATCTTGAAGGCTACTACGCTGCTGGGTGCAAAACTTTCAACTGGCATGGTCGGATCAACAAGCTTCCCATCAACATGGCATGTCAGGTTAATGTCCAAGCTAGTATGCGACACAAAAGAAGCCGCAAGTTGCATGAGAGGCATGTCATCATGTGCTTTGAGGACCGTCGACTTGGTTTTGAACGGAGAACGAAACCATCTCTGCACACCCGTCCTGCAGTCAAATTGAGCATCATCGGAATCCAAAGGCATGGCAAGTTGGATCATCTGTACTTCTGTGCACCCGCAAGAAACATGATCGTCCCATACTGCTTCGAATGAGCAGCAAATTGCAGTACCACAGTCCATCTCAGTTCTGATACCACCCACGCGCACTTCAGTGACATGGTGAAAGACATCAGGGAAGAGACATCGCAAGACTGCACGGAAATCCCAAGACGTGGACACAGCAATGGTACGGACGACTTTCATCGTGGGATGGCATGCGACATATCTCACAACCTCATCCAAAACATCTGCATAGTGTACATTTGACCCAGAGTCATCATGCGAAATGTCAAATGAGGAGGTGGCATCACTGGAATGTTGTTTGATTTCATCGCAAACCACAGCACCCCCTAAAAGTGGAGCCAATTTGAACGTCACGACAGCATTTCCGGGGACATCATATAGCCGGATGGTGGGATCGACAAGCTTTCCATCCACATGGCATGTAACGTTAACATCCAACTGTGAGTGTGCTACAAAGGAAGCAGCATGTTGCATGAGCTGTGCATCATCATCCGTTTTCAGGATCTGTGGCTTGGCTCTGAAGGGGGACCTGATCCACCTGCCAACATTGGAGTGATACTTCATCTGGACCTGCGCAGTGTCAATGGGCAAGACAAAACGTGCTGAACAAACTTCAGTAACCGCCAATGGTTTGAAGCAATCCCATTCGATCATGAAAGAAAAGCACCCTGAAACGTGATCCTCAGCCTTGGCAGGAACACCATTCAAATGGACAGTCCATGTGATGCTGTTGCAAATATCAGGAAAGAGAGTTCTGACTACAACTCCAATGGTCGATGCAGTTGGAACAGTAGCGGTACGAACCATCTTCATCGTTGGATGACGCGCGACAAACCGGATGCACCCATCATGAGCAGGAATCATCCCCTTCTCCTTGTTGAGAGCTTCCATGTGTGAATCATCGCATGAAACATATCCAGGCAAACAAGCTTGGAATTTCACCTCAAAGTGGGCAACAGGATACTCTGCAACAAAGTCATAGCACTTGGTCGGCAAACCCTGGTAAAGGACACGCAACACCTCAACATTGCACCTCAGTTTGGCAGCCAGAAATGCTGCAACGGTCCTCAGTGTCCACGTGAGGTCACCTGTCATTCGGATGGTGTCACCACCTTCAACGAAGCATGAAATGCAAAAGTTGACCGGCTGGAAACTGATGGTGGCTGGCGGTGCACAAGTGATCAAATCACTCCAATTCACCTCACGTCCTTTCCATTTGAACAACACAAAGTGCGACTCTTTGGCATGCGGCAAAGCTCTTGTGACCAGTGCTTCCAACTTTTCATCAACCGAACCATGGGCAACAGTCATCCAGTTGTTCATGGCATGTTGAAAGAACATGATACCTCCCTGACAAAAGGAATGTGCAGTCGAATTTTGCATCTTGTCCACATGAAACAAGGGCTCTTTGTTCATTGGCCAAATGCACTGACAATCATCTTCCACAGCAACAAAAGGAATTGTGGGTGGAATCGTTTCAATTCCTTCATCATTCTCAGTCCTTGCACGCTTGGAGCTCGTGCTGGCAGTGTCAGGAATCGTTTCCAGAGAAACGGGTTCAAGCACAGAAACCCCATCTTTCACAACAGGCGAAAAAGCTGACAGCTTGATGGTTCCATCCAAGATTTTCCGCAAAACCTGAACCACATCACATCCCACCTGCATCATTGTCATTTTGCCCAGCAAAGTGTGGGTCTTTGCAATCTGGATCCATGCATGGACGGGGCTGATGGCGTTCCCAGCTTGTTGGTAAGCCTTTTGAGGATCAGCAGAAATGACAACACGTGGCGAAAATCCCAAAGACGCAAGGATTTCCCATGGACAGAAGTACCGTAAAAGCCCTTCATCATCGTACAGCATGGTTTGGAGACCCTTGGCCAACAAGTGCTCAATTGGAAGACAGTGCTGCGACCCATACATGGCCATAACACCTACCAACTTCATGTCACTTCTGATAGCACGTGCTTGCATTACCGGATCAGGTGCTGTCCAATTAATCTTACCAACCATCCATTTGGGGACCAAGTCACTCCTACGAAGCATGGCACGGACATCTTCACTTGGGACAAGGACACAACGGTTGATGGACGAACTGGACGGATGCACGGAATCGGATGCACGGAGGTTGGGACCTGGCAACGGGGCGGCAACAGCATCAGACGTCAAAGAAACCTGAGCAGCAGCCTGTACATCGGACGGATCTATGCACAGCGAGGTATGACAAAATGATGCAAGCCAGCGGTCCCTGTACAGTGGTAACACCCTAGCACAGCTATGCGCACCACTACACACAAGCTTAATTCCACTCAGAGCCGCACCGGTGATGAGTTTCTGAAAATCAGTGTTCTGTGTAATCCCTGGCACGTTCTCAACAGTCAAAGTGAGCAGCTGAAAATCACCTGAAAGTTTGGGGAGATCTGCAAAGACCTTGCCATCATTTGACATGAGTCCCATTTCACTACCTGCTCCACTCCATGGTTGACACGGTGGCGAAGCAAAGCCATGACCCACATTGAGAATCCCCATACCCATCCAGAGTTTCGAATCGCAAACACAGCCATTGACAATGACAGGACCCTGCAATTCACCTTTGAATGTTTTCTCCAGAAAGGCATCAGGGGAGATGAGATCACATTTCAACTGCTGAGCACAAACTTTCGCAACGTTGACATCACGTTCTACAAGCACTACTGGTTCAACATCAAAAGCCCGCAAAGCTTGTGACCATCCAGCAATCCCTGAAAAGAACTCGGCACACTTGAGGGAACCCTTCGACACACTGGGGTGAATCAACAACACACCCCCACTCGCAGGATCAAAGGTCAAATGAATCTGATCATTCCTCCATGAAACCGTGAAATCTTTCACAGTGATAGATGAGGCATGTGCTAAATGATGATCCCACACTTCAGGAACATGAAGAAGAGCAATCATGCCTGTGTGTGCGGTACACTTCCAAGTAGACGGATTCTCATTGTCCTTTTCCCCCACATTCAAAACCAGCATCTCACCAGAGAGAACATCCATGGCAAGGGGCTGATCTACCAACCACGATCAGGGCCTTTGGTCGAAATCCCACCTACCTAGCTGGGAGGAACCCTGTTTCGAGCAACGCGGCTCCAAATAGGATGGAAGACAAGAAAAGCAAGATTGAAACCATCAATCAGTCTCACTTTGAGTGTTTTTTGTTTACACACCCATTGTACTCCAGTTTTATTGGTGGTCACTATCCACAGTTTTATTGATGAAATCAACCACATCTCACAACAGATTACCCTCCCCATGGCTTCTCCGCATCTTTTTCTTACTGGATCCCTCTGGTAAACTAACAGTTTGCAATTGAAAATAGCCATCTATAGAGTTGATTTGCCCATTCAAGACAGTTAATTTTCCATAGTTATGTGAGTTTACTGGAGGGTACCCTAGGCTACGACATTGACTACGACATCACGTTGCTTTCACGCTGCACTGGAGCTTGCGGTGTCTGCCGCCATCAGGGCCTGCGGAGTTTGCACGCACCCTCTGGTGTCATCGAACATGGCCGGCTGGAAATCCCCTGTTTATAGATGATCTTCCCAATAAAGCCTTCATTTATAGAGGATTTTCCATGGCCACGTTTGATTACTGGATTGTAAATGGGTTTTCATTTTGATGTTCATGTGGGAAAATCGATTACAAATCGTAGCTTTTAGGCATCCCCCATATTTTCATTCAACAATGTGCCTGCGGCCTTGCTGTAGTTCCGTGTGCAGCATGAGTGCCGGGCAAAATGCAGGATTGATCTCACTCCTCACTTTGTTACAAGTTGTCTGAAGCAGCTTGATACGCCATTGAACCTGACTGAATGGATTCTGGTGTACAAGAAATCAAACTGTTCTGCCCTCATAAATGGTGACAAAAACATGTTGATGTGTCTGTATACACTAGCTAGTCACTAGCCAACCGTGAGTTTTCAGGATATAATTCTGTAAATACTATTCCTCTTTTGCATTCTTTTGCTGTAAAAGACATAATGTCAACTTGTTTCCCAGCTTCTACCTTCTTCAGAGCACTCCGAGGTATAAATTAAGCCTTTAAATTTTACAACCGGGATAGCACTAGCTAGTAGCTAGTGTATATGTATATATACTTTATATATGTATAACTAACATTATATATACATCTAACTATATGTATATATATATTTCAATTATTGACCACCTGAACCATGCTGCAAACTGGGCTTATTCCATCTACAGTTTCTGATAGACACAGCTACTAGCCACTTACTACCGACGATGCACAGTCAAATATAATCTTACCACTTCATTGGACGTGTCATCCCACTTGTACAAGATGGTGATACAGGGACATATTGTGACAGATTAGGATATTAGGATATCATATTCCCATCGTATATTGTAAAAATGTGTTCATTAAATTAACCAGAAATGGTGCATACCCCCAAATGGGCATTTGAATCTGAAAATGTATGATAAATTGTTTCCAATTTTGGATTCTCATCATCCACAATTTGCTTGTATAGTCCCAAAACTCATCAACAATAGGGGTAGCCAGTTATCAAAAAATAGGTTTTGCCATGATTTTACCCTGTTTTATTATATTTCACCATGTTTTACCATATTTTTACCCACCATGTTCACTTCCAAAACCCACTGTTTCCCGTCCCCACGAAACCGTCCCAGATGTCCACCTTGGCTCGGTTGAAGAAGAGCTGCTCCGGCGTCTCCGAGACCGGCTCCGGCTCGTCGGGCGTCAAGCGCCAGGCGGAGGAGGAAGCTTCCAGGGGGTAGATGAAGTCCAGGTCCGAACCGAACCTGGGAAGCTTACTGGTGCTTAGCAGGGAATGAGGGAATGACCTATAATAACCACTTTCATAATCATCCCAGCAACCCCCATTCCCTACTAAGCACCAGTAAGGAAGAGGTGAAACATATTGAAACTGTAAGGGATACGCTGTGGGTAACTGTTATTTATGATATGATGTGATATGGTAACTATTATATGGTAACTATATATCTATGGTATATCTGGTACCAAAAATGGTCATTTGAATAGTAAATGAAGATAAACCAATTGTAGGGTCAATAATTTTAAGCCATAGCCATATTGAAACATGGTGAAACCGTAAGGGATATGCTGTGGGCAACTGTTAATGGTGATATGATGGTAACTATATGGTAACTTTCTTTTTACCAACATGAGATCAAAAACGGTCAAACAGAGGTTTAGAGAGGTAAATGGCGTTACTGGGATAGAATTTCAATAAGAACACCATTTCACACAAGTAGAAATGTATAGAGGTTTCCAACAACGGGGGGGGCATCCTCAGCTTTACGATGGCAGCCCACTTCTTGCTCGGTACGATCCCATCAACCATGCTAGGAGACGCCCTGGAATAATTGATAATAATTGGTTAAGTTAAGTTAAGTCCCTATGTTTTTGGAATCCCATATTTGTGGGTATAACTATGTATAACTCCATTCAAGTTGTTTTTTGCTGAACAAGGCTCCAATGATTCAGAAGCATATACATCCCAATCTTGTGTTGCCTATAGTATCACCATAGGATTCCCATGATATCCCCATGGCTTGGGCTTCACCACATAGGGGGCCAAGTTTGTAGGCCTGCTGCACTTAATTGTCAGATTACCTATAGTGAAATGCGCAAAAATCAACCAACAAACACAACTATGGGGCGCCACATGGTATACTTCATGACTGGTTGCAGGTTTCAACCCATGTATGATGGAAAATAGCCAGGAGTAGCTTAGCTACCTTCTCTAACTTAGCTGACGTACTGGGGCATCAATTGGCATCACTGCAACTTAGCGGCTCAAACTCCATCTCCGTCTTCGGGCCAGTGCTCTTGGTTGACTTTTCGTCCGAAGCCGGGAAGCGATCATACCTCTCAACATCTGGGACTACACCGTGATTGCTCAATGTAAATGTAAGCCAGATGATATAACATCAGAACAGTAACAGTTGGGATGATGATGATGATGATGATGGTGATGATGCTGCTGATGATGATGATGGTGATGATGATGATGATGATGATGATCCTGATGATGATGATGATGATGATGATGATGATGATGATGATGATGCTGATGCTGATGATGATGATGATGATGATGATGATGATGATGATGATGCTGATGATGATGATGATGATGATGATGATGATGATGCTGATGATGATGATGATGATGATGATGATGATGATGATGATGATGATGATGATGATGATGATGATGATGATGATGATGCTGACGACCATGTCATGCATGCATGCATTGAAGAACATATCCCATCGTGAATCGTGTTGACGAGTTCTGACCCTCACCCCAGGACTACCCAGGACATCAGTAGCCCTCACGTCCCACAGCGCCTGTAGAGGTTCTGCGCTAAGCTTTTGAGCCGGCTGAAGTTTGGTTTGGTGAAGGTGAGGATGACCTGGCACTTCAGCCGCAACTGGGGTATAGAACCATAAACGCTCAATAAGCTGATTTGCATCGCAAAGAAACAAGTACAATCCTAATCCTTTGGAAGTCGGAGACACGCCTGCTTGATGGCCTCAAATTGCTCATCCTCATTCATCGACATGCCCTGCAGAGTCGACTTTGCGGCAAAACTTGGTGCAACCTTGCAACTCCTGGAAAATCTTAGATCAAAATCAAAATGGTTTGATAACCATACCATCAACATCCGTAAGAAACGAAGCAATGCACATAAAATCACATAAACATTGAACTGAAGATAGTGAAGGGAAAAGTCTGGATGCAAAAACACCTCAAATAAAATACACGGAATTACAACTTAAGAAATCAATAGATCTTTCACCATCTATGAAACTCTGCAGGAAGTCGACCTTTCCAGCCGTTGTGTCATAGACAAACTCGGCGATGCTTTGTCGATCCACCTCATCACCTGCTGCGGAAAAAATGCTGCCGCTGGAGGTGCAGTTGTGCCGTTTCTTATGGTTTCTTCTATATGGGTACAACGATGTAGAACGGTATAACCATAGTGATAACCTCCGCAACTTGGGATATAACTTGGATATAAGCATGGTATATGTATACTGTATAAATATTATGTATAGTATATTTATGTGGTGTGTTTATCTATATGACTGGAACTGCACCCCCCAATGGAACAATCTTTTGACAGCTTGAAACTATACATAGTGGCCATCAGTGGTCTCTAAGGTTGGGTGATCTCTGTCGGTTGGTGGAGGCTACGAAAAAAAAATAAAACGTGCTTCACTACACACAATTTTGGGATAATAAGTAACACCGTTATTTCATGTGATTTCAATCTTATATATATATATATTGATATACATATGTAATTATATATATACATAGATTATATAGATCAATATTTCGTATGATAGGTCAAATATTGCAGACACTAATTCGGTCACCAAACATATTCCACCTTACTCTTCCGACCTGTTCTTCCTCTATCTTTGCATTCATCCACGAACACGGCGCGATTGCGGATTCAGCATGGGGGCCAGCTGAGTCAGCTAGGGTCAGCAAAGTGAATAACCATCCAGCTATGCGTTGGTTTTTGAAAAAATCCAACTGCAGGTCCATCTTTTCAACTTAAGTTGGCCGTCAGTTTTGTTCAACTTGCCTACCTGGGACCTGAACACCAGCTTGAACCAAATGATTCAGGAAATCATATAATCCATTAATTTAGTATACCATTCCCCAAACCAACATGGACCCTGAGAATCACCATTTTTTTGCAGATAGTAGGAGATAACCAACTGAACAAACAAAAGGTGAATCATGGTGAATCAATACTTGAGATAGACCAGCTAGTGAATTGCACAGGTTGTTAGAGTGATTCTTAGCCAGATTTTGGTAGTAGTCTTTCAACCCTCTCTCACGGCAAGGTCGATGTTAGTTGAGATGGTACCCTCTGGTAAACTAACATAACTGTTGAACATTGCCATTTATAGTGGATTTTCCCATTGAAAATGGTGATTTTCCATAGCTATGTTAGTTTACCAGAGGGTAACCCCTATCACTTTGGCACTTACCTCTTTATCCCTTCGCCCTTCGCTTCCTTGGCTTCCGGTGTGCCTGCGATTTTCCCGCACTGGTTCAAGAAGGAATTGAAGTACTGCCGCGCATCGTGCTTGTCGCCCGCCAACCCCTCGGGGCGAACGAACCTCAGCGACAAGGCCAGTATTGATCTAGCGCCAAAGATGTGAACTTAGATCCATATTCCATATATGTCTGCATATGTTTACAATGTTCTAGCCATTTGTATAAATGGTTTGAAATTGGCAAAACATATGTAAACAAGGGCAGACATGACATAGACATGGGGAAGCAAGTGAGCCGGTTTTTAAATAATACCAAAATTCAATCCACAGATTGTATAACATTTTTGCTTTCTGTGGGTAATTTCAGGATGTTGAGTATCTGGATATCTCCCAAAAAAAAACGTCAGGTGATGTCAGGTGTTTAACACTCTTGACCTTTGGTTACAGTATGTCTTAAATACACCTGTTGACGGGTACTTTGGTGCTCAATATATGTAATTGAACGCCACATGTCCACCATTTGATTCGTCCCTAATCTTTTGCAAGCTGCTTCTGCATGCAAAAGCCATCTTTCGCGGTGATTTTCTTGTCGCCATTCTTTCCACGTAGCTTCTCTAACGCCTGCGTGGAAGGCCGGTCTAATCATGTCATGAAACCTATACCTGCAAGGTGATGCCAAAGCTAAGCAAAGTTGATGTTTATGGTAGAAATATCTAATTATCGTGGCTGTAAAGCAACAGACATATTACTGCTGGGCAGCATCGTGTTGATGGTGTTCATGCCATTGTCTAAACAAAGCTCATTGTAAGTTCGAACCAATGTTCGCAGGAGTTCTGAAAATTCTGAAAAAAAGGGAGGGCATTCTACAACACAAGTCAGCTCAACAAACCCCAGATTTGAACTGCATCTTCGATTCTTTTGAATTCATCTCCTTGCCCAACCTTATAGCAATCATCATTGGGAACATGAGTTTGAGAATGATGTGATGTCAGTGTCTATTTTTCTGGGTAGCTACATCTCCAAGGATGATTAATTGAGAAAACATAACACATCATCAATCACACATTACTATCAGAAGCCCTTTAATAGCTAGAATTGATTACAAATATCTAGAGTTCGTGGGGGTTATATATGGTCTTACAATTTCCCACGGCACCATCGCCCAAGCACCGCCTGGTAGCGTGCGATGGCCTCACTGTCCACGTCGAAATGCACGCGATCCGCCGGATAGAGGCGAGCACGCAACATGCCCGTGAGCCTGCTGATGCTGATTTCTGCCTTGGGAAAGAAACTTCAATACCTTGGGGAATAGATGTAGTTCATAACCATGATGGTGAATTTCACCAATCAATAGTTCATTTCACCATAGTTCATAAGTGGAGAAAAATCATCAGTGGTTAATAACAACAATCGGTTCAGCCAGTACTGGAAAAGCCCACTGAATGGTGACTTACTGGGTGAAGTTCAGCTCTGCCATGGGTCTTTTATGGCCTCCCATTTCCTGTCAGCAACTTCACGTGTTGTGGGAACTGTTGAAACAATTGTGGTTTGATGGAGTGTTTCCCCATGTTTTATCAATCTAAGTTCCAAAACGATACCTCAAAATCTTCCCATGTAATCAGCAATCAATCTAACTAGTTTGTCTAAGTCAAGTCCCAACAAAAATACCCCAAGCCCCAACTCAAGTGCTCTGCAGCTAAAGTTCCCCCATGTCTAGCTCCCGTCCTGGGTCGAAAGGCGCTGGACTGAGCGCCTTGCCTCAGCCACATCTGGGAGATTCGCGCGTGCGACCAGTGCCCCAGTTTGTTCTCTAAGTTGATCAGAGTTTTGACTCCGAGATCTAGGGTTGTTGGTATTGGTATTATGTGAACAGAACTACCCCTGTTCCGGGTCAACGATATTATCCTCAATGGTAAACCTCAAGCTTTACGGGCTGCAACAACGAAAGCCAGCGGCATGAGTGGGTTCCACACCCCATTATTATACACTGATATGTATGCGGGGGTTTCACCTACATCCCATTGACACCCCCCATGTGTAGGGCGCTTCAGCCACTACACACGAGAGTTGGGATGTTTGAAATTGGAGAACTGAATTGAAGTTCGCCTGTACAAGCACAGTGCAAAAGAAGATGACATTTCACCAGTGAGGAGCGTAGCTCCCTGACCGGATCCATGCAGGATGGGCCGCGACGCGGTCTGCCATCCAGGGCAAATACATCACCCTATCGTGCATTTATGTACTGAGGCTAACTACCAAAATTTTAATTAAGTATTGTTTCAATGCATTGAAATCTGCAAAATAGACAAGCAGCATGCTGTCTCGGCAGTTTGAGATTGGAGGTGTGAGACGAGCTAATTTCGAGACTCTACAGTGAAATTTTGCCTCGCTCAGATTCCTCTCAGTAGACAATGTCGGCGTCTCCTCTCGCCATTCATCATCATCATTTTCGGTGTTACCATTTTGGAAGTTCGAAATTTAGCGTCGGGGCCTCTTTTGACCATACGCATCCAAGGTTCGTCTCTCAATCGTGAAACTTTTATCTTTGCCCTTGCCCTTGTCGTCTTTGCCCTTCTCCTTCCCTTTGTCCTTCCCCTTGTCTTTGCNCTCAATCGTGAAACTTTTATCTTTGCCCTTGCCCTTGTCGTCTTTGCCCTTCTCCTTCCCTTTGTCCTTCCCCTTGTCTTTGCCCTTCTCTTTGCCCTTGGCGGGTCCTTTGCTGGAAGAGCTTGCCGCTTGTGATCCAGGTTGTGAGGCACGAGTTCCTTGAACAAAACTTGTCGAGGTCTCGTCCACGATCGAGGCCACATCTTGAACTCTTTCAGGTGCTGACGGCATCAATGTGTGGAGTCTCTGTGACTTCCCTCTTGCATTGTCAGCCATGGCCTTGGCCCAAGCGTAATCGACTTGGCGTTGAAGGACTTTGGGTAGTCTCACACCACACTGTGCGGCAATGATAGCCACATCCAAATTCCTGTAGCGCTTGCGGATCATGTAATAGACCCCAACTGCAGGTAGACGAAGGCATGAGGATCCATAGTCGCGCACATCATCCTCATCTCGAAAATAGGTGTATGTGCTGACTTCCGGGTATGCTCCCTTGATTGCTCTGGCAATGAAGTTGGAGATGATTCTCCTCATTCGTGCTCGTCGGGATGCATCCGCTTTGTCCTCAACAGTGGGCATGTAATAATTGATGTCCTTAGGGCTCAATCCAGTTTCCACCAAGAATGCCATGATTTTCTCAACCTTGAAGGCAGTCTCAATCATGAGCAGCATGGCGTCAAACGGACGATCTTCCCACATCATCTCGTTGTCAAGGACAGCGACGGGCCTGGCTTTCTTGTCGAACCAAGGACGNCTCAATCATGAGCAGCATGGCGTCAAACGGACGATCTTCCCACATCATCTCGTTGTCAAGGACAGCGACGGGCCTGGCTTTCTTGTCGAACCAAGGACGTAGCGTAGAAGTTGTCGGAGGACGCAAGCTCCCATCATCTTCGAATCCGTTCATGGGTCCCAACTTGTCAATGTCCAGTCGATCAGTTTGACCCACGGTTGACTCATATCGGGTCTCGGCATTTGTCTCAGTTCGGTACTTATAGTACGCATCGTAGTACCCGGCAATGTAGACCATCAAGGTGTTGTCGTAGATCTGCGGTGACACCTCGTCCGGATCGATGTTGCTGACGCCTTCATAGGCTTCTGGCATTTTCTTAGTGCCAATCTCGAGGGGTTGTGCCCACTTTGGAAATCGGTTGCTTCGCTCCTGCTGGGCTCGGACACGTTCTTCGGCTTGTTCCCTCAATCGATCGTCATCGTCACCCACGACTCTGTCGTCATCGACGTTCTCATCATTCGGACTCATCTTGGATTCCTCCGCTTCCTCTTCAACTTNCACGACTCTGTCGTCATCGACGTTCTCATCATTCGGACTCATCTTGGATTCCTCCGCTTCCTCTTCAACTTCCATCTCTTCTTCTTCATCTTCGTCATCATCATAATCAACTTCCTCCTCGAAAGAGAAGCTTCCAAGGTCACGATGAACCTCCTCAAACTGATCATCTACGTTGACTTCATCGGTCTCCATCTTGACTCCATCTGATGGTTCTTCATCCTTCATTTCATCATCATCGGCCCTCTCACCACCTTCGAAAGGCGTGTTCTCGGCCTCTTCGACCTCTTCTTTGGTCATCTTGAAAGGCTTCCTTCCATGAGACACCATCATCCCTTTGCAATNTCTCACCACCTTCGAAAGGCGTGTTCTCGGCCTCTTCGACCTCTTCTTTGGTCATCTTGAAAGGCTTCCTTCCATGAGACACCATCATCCCTTTGCAATGAAGACACATGCTCAGCTTCACTGGCGTCGACAGCAGACATGCCGGGCACACCGTACATCCCGCTCTGTCCGGTTCCTTGTGATCAATCACATATGTCAACAACTTTTGCATGTTGGTCTTTTCCTCAACTGTGCCAGATCTGATCGCCCTAGTCTCCAGCCCCACGACTATGTCTAGGATCTCGGCCGCCTCAGCATCTTCCTCATCAACTGCCTTGGCAGACAAACGAGCTTCCCAAATAATCGTGTCACGGGTCGCGTAGCGACTTGGTGACCGAACTGACTTGATCAATTGACTCGGTCCGGATGGCACCAATAACCTGTGCCAATTTCCCCGACCATCTTCGACCCATGCACTTCTGATCTTGTCAAACNTGACTTGATCAATTGACTCGGTCCGGATGGCACCAATAACCTGTGCCAATTTCCCCGACCATCTTCGACCCATGCACTTCTGATCTTGTCAAACGGGATTGTCATGGTCGTCACGGGCTGACCAGAGGCAGTCACCCTTCCTTGGAACTCTTGCATGAGAACTTCAGTTGGGATATAAAAGACTGCTCTCTCATTTCGGTGTCGGGCAGTGCCTTTCACGATTTTCCATGAACGACTGTCCCACGGAGGAAACATATTGAAAAAGGTGCAGATCCGTCCTTGCTCAGCTCCAGCTCCCGGTTTGATGCCACCGTCCCAGATCTGCATCAAGAGATTTCTATCGGTTTCATGATAGCACTCCGGTAGTGCAGCCACNTCCTTGCTCAGCTCCAGCTCCCGGTTTGATGCCACCGTCCCAGATCTGCATCAAGAGATTTCTATCGGTTTCATGATAGCACTCCGGTAGTGCAGCCACGTACCCTGGGGTCATGGGCGAAGAAAGCATCTCCTCTTTCAATTTGACTTCACCAAATGCACTCCTTGAATGACCAGATGGTGCACGTACTGCGATGGGTTCAACCAACATTCCTTCATGAGGGATCAGATCGAGGTTTTGAATCCCTTTTCGCACACAGTAAGGCATCCCAGCTTCCACATTGCGATTGACACCGATAGCAAGAATCTGGATCCTCACTCTGTGACCTCGAACAACACAGGAATGCATGATCTTCATCAACATCTTCAACCTGTATCTTCCTTCATCATAGTTGATACGCCATCTTTGATGTTTGTGATCCCATGTCTTGAAGGGGATATGGTGATGACGCAATCGTGGGATCCTCCACATGGATTCGTAGTCAAGAAAGTCCTCGAGTGAGACCCAGCCACTGTCGTCACATCTCAAACCAATGTTCTGGAAATGACCAGACGTTCGACCGACCTGATGTCGAAGAACGGAATTGATTTCGAAACTGAGCTGGTGCTCATAAGCGTCCAACCATGGATTGCTCTTCGGGGCGNTCGAAGAACGGAATTGATTTCGAAACTGAGCTGGTGCTCATAAGCGTCCAACCATGGATTGCTCTTCGGGGCGAACTTGACTCCATCGTAGTAGTCGCAATGTGAGAAGTAATCTCCAGTTGTGGGGATGATTTGAACGAACATGTACTTGGCCAAGCACCCATCTGGCAGTTTCACTCGTTGGTACATCTCAACGTCCCTGTTGTGCTCAGGATAGCTTTTCCAAAACTCGGCCCACGTCCAACGGTCTCCACGACCTTTCATCNCTCAACGTCCCTGTTGTGCTCAGGATAGCTTTTCCAAAACTCGGCCCACGTCCAACGGTCTCCACGACCTTTCATCATTGCCTCCTTTGCAATTTCCATAATCTCATCATCTGTTGTGGGTCCACCTTGGGCAAGCAGAAAGCCATCGATGCAGAATGAGCCATACTCATCTTGATCACCAACACGACTCATGAAGAGGGGACTCTCATACATATGTTCCGGGGGTGATTCGGTATCCCCCCCCTCTTCTTCTTCCTCATCATCGAACCCTTTCTCAGTTGGGGCATCGTCACCTTCCTGTGGGTCCTGCAAAGCAGGCTCACCCACTTCGTCTTCCTCGTCATCCTTCTTTTCTTCCTCGGTGACGTCAGGAAACATGGTGTCGCGAATCAACTGGAAAGCATTCTTGATGATTGCTTTGTTTTCATGCTGGCAATCTTCATGGTCATGCTCGATGCTTCCGCAGTACAAGCATACCTGCACTCTCTCAGAGGCACTGTAGATGAATCCGATTGCGTCAGCAATCTCACCTCTGGAACTTGTGACCTCCTCTTGCATGGCGTCATCCGTCTTCGGAACCTCCTCATCTTTCTCCGCCATGGGCACATCTTCATCATCGTCAGGTTCCTGTTCAGGAGCGACATCCTCATATTCGACATCATCATCGTCGCGCTCCATGCGGATCTCAAACCGATTCAACATGCCCGCCAATTCTTCATCGGTGAGGTAGTGAAATTCCTTGAGGTCCTTGAAGTCCTTGATCCCTTGTGTGATTCTGGTGACTTCTTCAATTTCACGAGCATCCAATGTGCAGTCAAAGGATCCTTTTCTTTTGTCATTGATCGTCGACGTCGACCTTGCTGTTTGTCTGAAGAATCGTACAGCATCCTCAAGGCCGTTCAAGTACAGCGACGGGTCAATTACCTCTGGAAACACGTTGACTGTTCCCTTCGTCATTGCTGCAACATCGAGAAGCCCCAACCAAAACTCCACCACGTCACCTGCCTTTTCAGCTGTGGCAGTAGTTGGACCAAAGATCTCGTTCATCTTGCTGTCGTCGTCAATGACCTTCTTCAAGAAATCCTTGTAAAGGACATTTCCACAGTCTTTCATCAGACGATAAGCTAGGATACCATCCTGCGGAGCAGGCTTGGCACCTTTTGCAGCTTTGTCAGGATTGAAGGGAATGAAAGTCCGATACACACTGAATTGTTTTCCTCTTCCGTTACGGAAGATCTCCTTGATCTGCTCAACGGGCACCCTGACTCCCCCCATATGGGAAACAGCCTTCATGAGTTTCTCCCCATAGGGTAGGCCATGATTCGCCACGAATGAAGCTGCAACATTGATCAGCCAATCTTTGAATCCTGCCCTTGGGTCAACCATGTCAGCACCGGTGACTTTCAAAGCAGTCTTGAGACGGGCAGCCAGAATCATCAATGCCTGGGCTTCCCCCAATTCAGGTCCAGTCCTCTTGTACTGATTCTGATTGTTGGCAGAACAGTTGATGCAAAATCTGGCATCATCTTCCACGCTGTCAAGCTCCTCGAATGTCTCGGCATGCTTGCATTTCACGCAGAGGATGTCCTTCTCCCGGGACTGATTGACCGGCAGCCAGTATGCGTTTGCCGCAGGGCGTTCCTCAAGATCAAAGTTGGCGGTTTCAGCATCAAACAGCTTGGGTTTTCGGCTCTTCCTGGCCTTCTTGACGAATCTTGTGGCANAAGATCAAAGTTGGCGGTTTCAGCATCAAACAGCTTGGGTTTTCGGCTCTTCCTGGCCTTCTTGACGAATCTTGTGGCAGTGACACCAACATCTCCCTCCTCACCTACACTTCTCCAGTATTCCTCCTCACGGTTCAAAGCATCTTGCTTCTCTTCTGAGGTGTGGAACAATGTCGGCGGGGATGTGACTGTCTTCAGTCGAAACAAGTTGATGCCGGAGTACTGCGGTCGATGTGCAACTTGATTCAATCGGTCCACTGCATCTCGGTCAGATGCACACATGAGAAA
>BGPT01001659.1:0-27940 GCA_003297045.1 Symbiodinium sp. clade C Y103 | reverse complement strand
CTCCTTCGATCGAAGATCATCAGGATCAAGTAAATTGATTAACATGCAAGCTCGTTTCCAAGCCAATGGATTTTTGAAACCTTTGGTGTGAATATCGGCGGCCATCTTGGAAGTCACTTCATACATCAACACAAAGTTCTCTTTGNCCTCATAGTGGGATTGCGCCCCGATCGAACAACACCAATCATGCCCTGATTGTCATCATGGAACAATAATTTGGGCGATTTGCCTGTCAAAGTTTCCCATATACTGAGGGCTGGAAGACCCATCGATCGAAGAGTAACGTCTGCCGCTACTATTTCCGCTTCAGGGGTTGAGTGACTTACGCACCCCTGTCGTTTGCTACCTCCTGACAGGGGAAAACGAGTGTGACCCCTTGGATGTGCATGTGGGACCCCGAAGTGGATCGAAGTGACTGAGAACAACCAGAAAAATCCGCGTCAGCAAACAAGGACAGTGACAGGTCATTGAACTTGTCGCCAACCCAACCCACCATGCGTTTGGATAGACTGGAATTGACGTAGCACATTAGGTGATATAGTCTACCATCGTCATCCGTGGTCCACTTGGTGACATTCCTGGCCAAAGAACTAATCGACCGAAGTAGATCAAATCGGGCAATCCTGGCAGCGTACAGAAGCTTCATCAAGATGCTTGCTGCATGTGGCGCTAAGGCGCCTCGAACAGACTCCCCTGAGGTGACGTCTTCCCCAGTGGTCCCTTGCTGATAAGGCAATGGGGCTGTTGGATCAAATTGATGTGAACACCAAGGANCAGACTCCCCTGAGGTGACGTCTTCCCCAGTGGTCCCTTGCTGATAAGGCAATGGGGCTGTTGGATCAAATTGATGTGAACACCAAGGACATTTTGTAGCCTTCTTGGGGTCCCCAGGGCACGGAGCCCTTGATTTGTGTGTTTTGGTCTCTTCTGGTAAGCTCGGCGTAGATACTTTCTTGAGTTTAGTATCTGTACCGACAATTTCAAGATACTTTTCAACTGACAGCTTCAACAAACCCTCCATATCGTAGGTCATGGTTGAAACCGAGGTACCATCATGAAGTTTGGTAGTGCCCTTCTTCAACAAACATCCCAAGTACAGACCCAAGTCAGTTTCAGGTTCAATGTTCAGTTTGGTTCGGAGCATTTCCCATCCCTTCGCGAGGTTCTCTTTCGGCCCTGACAGTTTCAGATCGTCGACATAGATCNCATTTCCCATCCCTTCGCGAGGTTCTCTTTCGGCCCTGACAGTTTCAGATCGTCGACATAGATCACCAATAGGAGTTTCAATCCCTTATGGAAATACATTGATGGCCATTCTTCCCCAACAGGAATGAAGTCAAGTTCCTTCACCTTCCGATCACAATGTTGTTCCCACATTGTACCCGAATCCGGATGACCATAAAGTGCTTTGANATTCTTCCCCAACAGGAATGAAGTCAAGTTCCTTCACCTTCCGATCACAATGTTGTTCCCACATTGTACCCGAATCCGGATGACCATAAAGTGCTTTGACTAGCAAAACTACTGGTCTACGGAATTTCCGGAAGTCAACTTCATCAGGCCATGCATCCTCCGGGAGTTCAACCCAACATGGAGGTCCAGTCAACTTTGCTTGGATATATGCTTGAATTGCGTCTGCAAGCTTCACATCGTTCCCAGGTAAACACCCATAAAAATCAGCCCACCGAGATGCCTCAAAAGTAGCTGGTGAATTCCCGAGGTCCTGGAAGAATGCTGCCTCCCAGAACTGGTTCTTGACTNNNNTTCTTTCCCAGTGCGTTTGGCTTCTGCGACAACGTCATCATATTCCCTAACAACACTGAAATCATATACACCGGCTGCATGTTGACCCAACCATTCTTTACGCATAGATTTCCGTGCATCTTCATCTTCCATCATTTCCTTCCGTCCTACTGGTCTTGACACAGCAGTATTGAAGATCTTTGTGATGTCAATGCCATTGTAGTTTTCTCCTAACTTCTCTCTATGAGGTTGATCACATTGATGAACACAAGGCATACATGGAAATGGATGGAACACATTCTGTTTGTTTGGGTCTTGGATAGTGTCCCCAGGAGCAAGTGACCTTGGAGCTGATGCCACCACTTTACCATTGGTGAAGTCGTAGCTCTTCTCGTTCGACCACGTTGCCTTAGGACCAAATCCCTTCTCAACTTCGGACCATTCGNCCACCACTTTACCATTGGTGAAGTCGTAGCTCTTCTCGTTCGACCACGTTGCCTTAGGACCAAATCCCTTCTCAACTTCGGACCATTCGTCCCACTCCACCAAGAAATCATCATCATCTGGTACATCAGTGTCTGACATGTCATTAGTAGAAACAAGAGCATCCGACCGACACCCGAAGGGAGCTATGGTCGATGACATCTTACATTTACCATCACGCCCATCATCAGATGTTGACCTCTTGCCTATGCCAAAGATCTTTCCAGGTCTTGAATACTCATGTTCAACAGACACACCAATGTCATGGTCAGGGCCCTTCTCCTTCTTCTTACTCCTTGAGCTCGAAGACTTCTTCTTTTCCTCCTTCTCTTTCTTCTTCTCTTCCTTGGTCTTGGAGGTCTTCTCAGCATCCTTGATCTTCCTTTCCATTTTACTGCGTTCTCGTGCAGCATCAGCTTCCATCTCCTGAACTCGAATGATCTCTTTTCTCGTCTCGTGCGGAACCTTCTGCCACTCAGTAGGAGTATACTTGGCAGGTCTTGGAGAGTCTCGGACAATCTTGTATCCTCTTTCGTCAACTCGATAGAGTCGTCCAATCTTGTCGATCTTGACTCTCTCTCCATCATCGTTCAGGTATACGATATTGTCCCCTTTCGTACCCTCTAGGTAATGTTCTATCATACTCTCAGGAACGATCACTCTGTCAGGTTTTGATGATGAACCAGGATCTGGCTGTTCAAGGCCCGGTGGTGGTGGTAGATCGGCACGTCTCGCTGCATCCTCAGCGCCCATGAACTCAAGTTCTTCAACTTCTGCCATGATTGATGGGTCAACACCAGACTTACTCTCACCATCCGGTCCATCTCCTCCACCATCTCCTTGGTCCTCATCACCTGCATTGTCATCGCCCTGATCATCATCGTCGTCATCATTGTCGTCACCAGTTCCTGGAGGAGGTAATGGTAGATAATCCGGACTTCCTTCAAGTCTGTCCTTCTCCTTGAGACCTTCAATGGTGACGTTGATCTTCTCATAGTTCTCCTTGCATGGGAATTCCAATGGTTCCCTCAATTCTACACGTTCAGTGTAGTGTGGTGTCTTGAGCTTGGGGATCGGCTTACCGGCATTGTAGGCAAGGCTCTGTTTGGACCAATCAGTCAATGCCCATACACGATATTTCCTTGACCAATGTAGTCCTGGTCCAAGTTCATAACCAGCAAAGATGCCAGGTATTCCTTTTGGGTCAAATTTGTGTTTCTGTTCCACAGCTCGTGCACCACTTGGTTTGAAGAAGACCAATGCTCCAAATGGAATCATCTTCCCTTTGAAATCTTCACCATGCAATTTGCACCATGCACTAACTTCCTCATCATTCGGTTCAATGTTGAGCAGGTGACTCACACATCTGATGGCGTATTTCCAAAAGCAAGGTGGTATTCCAGCTTCTAGCATGCATGTGGTTGTTGCCACCAACAGGAATTGGTTGTTCCTTTCAGCGAGAGAGTTGTGCTTGGTCTTTCCGGCAAGGGAATAATCAATTGGAATTCTCAGTGCTTTCATAGCTTCTCTGAACTGAGGTGCCATATCTGAGTAGGCTTCTCTGATCTTCCTTCTGCCCATGAACATCTTCACGGCACCGATCACTGCTTCATTATTCTTCCTCGCAGATGGATAGGCTTGAATCATGCCCGTGTATCTATCTCTGATCACAAAGATATTCTTTTCAACTCCATAATCTTGGGCAAGAACCTGACGATCATCCACGAAGTCGAAAGTGACCAGATCACCAAACTTGGTGAGCTTCCTCTGAAATGCTCCTCGAAACGTCTTACGATGTTTCATCTTCNATCATCCACGAAGTCGAAAGTGACCAGATCACCAAACTTGGTGAGCTTCCTCTGAAATGCTCCTCGAAACGTCTTACGATGTTTCATCTTCGCTCTCACACATGATTCGCAATATGGATTCTTGTAACGATGAGTCAACAGATGTGATTTCGATCGAGCTTCACTCTTGAGAGTTCCTCTCTTGCTCAACCTGGGTTCTCCATCCTCTTCATCCACATCAATCACATCCTCGTCATCGTCCTCTCCAGCCTCTTCTTCCTCAACTTCGACTCCGTGTTCGATGTCAGGTGCATCTCCAGCGAAGCTGGGTGGATACACGTCATCGTCATCTTCCACGTCATCGAGTTCTTCAACGTGACCTTCATAATCCTCTTCTGAGCCCACAGCTACCTCGTGGACTTTCTTCTTCTTCTTTCTTCTCTTTGTCTTGTTCACCTTTTTCGGTCCTTGTTGAGCAGGGCGTTCCATCATTTCGTCGCCACTCTCTCCGTCAATCACGAGGATATTTTCTCCATCTGAAGTGGAACAGTCATCGTCCAGTACGTTCATCAACTTCTGAATCTTGGACTGGTTACCAACCTCTTTGCATTGGTCAATGTTGATGTATGGAATGTGATCCTTCACTTTCATCTTCACGATGTAGCCCTCATTGTCGATCATATAGGGATCTTTGCCAGAAGGCCATACAAATGAAAATCCTTGTTCCATGCATCTTTTACCCATTGACAAGACTGATGGAGTATCATCGAGAACATGAGCCTTCACTGGTTCATCGAACACCTCGAAGTTCAAATCTGTCATCTGTGACGTTGAAGTGACTCCGTTTGCTGTGTGGAAATTGACCACCTCACCCTCGTATGTCTCGTTGTCGAGTCGGTCAACTTTGCGTCGAGCAATGAGGTCATGCCCACTTCCAGAGTCCATGATGAACTTCTTATCCCTTTCCTCGACGGGTACAGTAATACACATCACGCTTCCCTTGATGCCGAACTTACCTGGGACGTGTTCGATGTAGTTCTCCTCAAAGATCTCATTTGCAAGGTCACCGTATCCGTCTTCAATCATCTTGATTCGGATGTCGAATTGAGGTCCAATGACAATGTGCACTTCGTCGATGCCAACATATTCATCGTCATTGTTCATCAAAATGGCCATTGCTTTTCCACGGCTTCGAGCAATGCGACAGTCAAATGTCCATTGCTCATCCTTGCGGATCTCTTCTGTTGTCTTTGGATCTCTCTGACGATTCTTGCTTCGTGGTCCTCTTTGACTACATTCAACGAAATCTTGTTTCTCGTAGTGCATGATCTCTACATCCTTCATGTCGAACTTCACCTTCGTCTTGGAGACGGTGGATGCAACTTTGACAACATTGTCGTCATCGTCACTGTCGAAATCATGAAGCAATGCGGGTGCAGCTGAAGATTTTGGAGTGCTTGGTGCGGTATTGAAGAGATGTTGATCATGTCTCCTTCTACATTTGTCACCANAAGCAATGCGGGTGCAGCTGAAGATTTTGGAGTGCTTGGTGCGGTATTGAAGAGATGTTGATCATGTCTCCTTCTACATTTGTCACCAAACTTGCAACTTCCTTTCGCCCAGTTCCAACAAGGTTCATCAATCTTCTTTGGCTTGTTGGCTGGCGATTTACTCCTTGGAGATTGACTTCTGCTGTTCTTCCCATCCTTCTTCTTCTTCTTCATGTTGTCGAAAACCTTCTGGTCATGGCTGTATTCACAGTCCTTACCCTTCTTACAGGCCTTCTTCACGAAGTGGAAGTGGCATGGGATCTTCTTCTTATCTTTTGGTGAAGGAGATTGAGATGCACCCGGCTTCCTTGGAGTACCATTACCTTTACCTTTGCCTTTCCCTTTGGCATGGTTCTTCGGTGATGGTGATGGTAGTACAGGAGCTGCTTCAACCTTAGCTTTCGCTTTGGGTTTCGCTTTCGCCTTGGCGTCAGGTGCGCTCTCATTTCCAGCTTTTGGAGTTGGTGTAGCCGGTGCTGGAGTACCAGGTTTCCCAGATCCTGCATACTCCCTGGCGTACTTGTCACGAGCGGCTGCATGTTTGTCCTCCTTGATCCGTGCGATGGTCCGCTCGATGAAATTCCTCAAGTGACGATAGGTCTTCCTCTCATCACCCTCTTCCCATGATTCGTACTGCTTTATGTCAAACATGAGGAGGTTTGAATGTCTAATCTTCGAATATAATGATCGTCTCAACCAATCATCTGGAGGGACATCTTCTGGCCTCATGTTGTTCACCATTTCAATCCACTTGTCATAGAATTGATCAAGATGTGCATCACCATAGTATGTCATCTTCACAAGATGTTCCATAGTAAACAACGTCTCTGATACTCCTGGAGTCCTGAAGTGATTCAAGACCATGGCAAGAATCTCTCTACCCATGACAAAACTTCCATTCCGTCCTGCTGCTTGTGTCCGATGTCGCAATTGTGTAGACACAGTCCTTGCCACATCTCCCGCTTGCTGGATCATGTTTGAAAGTGCTATGGACAACTTGGTGTCGATGGACTGGAATCGTTGTCCTCCACTGTCATTCAAAGCATCCAGATCGGGGTGTCTAGCAAGTGCTGGTTGCAGCCATTCCTGCCATGCTGCCTTATCACCGTCATTGGACTCCTTTTGCCACATCGGATTGCCAACTAACAACGTCTTGGACTTTTGGCCATGCTGGTACATAGACCTTGTCAGCCTCTCTCCTGGAGATCCGTGGAGCTTCCATTGCAGAGAAATTGGATTGGGAAAATGCATCATCCGCATATGAACCTCTAGTAGATGGTTCTGGAGGTGGTGGTGGATCGGATGGTTGACCAACTTGGAGGTTATCCCTAGTGAGAACGGGCCCGACGGAAGCAGGTTGTCGTTCACTAGGTCCCCTTTGGTTTGCTGTGTCCACTGGGGGTCCTGTTGAATCCGGAATCTGCTCACCATTCCCGGTCCCGTTCCCTTGACGAAGACGTTCAATCTCTCGCACTTCCTCATTGTATGCTTCATCAACTTGACGATAGTAAGATCGAGTGACAGCGTGGTCACCCTTCTCTTTCTCCAAGGCGTCCCGTAATTCTCGAATCAGTCGTTCAGTATCGGGGTCGACCTGGATGGCAGCACTGAAATGTTGATCATGAGATGTTGATTTGGACTTGGGATCCATCTCCATTTCCAAACCTTGAATTTTGGCTTTCAACATGGAAATCTCCCCTTCTTTACCAAGTATGGATATCCTTTTATCTTCTTGATCCTTGTTCAATTTCCAAATGAGCTGATCCTTTTCAGATAGTTTCACGAGGTTGGACTTACGTTCAGCAAGGAGTTCCGATCTAACTTTATCGATGTCCTTGTCCGGTTGCGCAGGTAGCGCACTCATGGTCNTTCAGCAAGGAGTTCCGATCTAACTTTATCGATGTCCTTGTCCGGTTGCGCAGGTAGCGCACTCATGGTCATTTCGTGCACCTCGTCCTTCAATCGGAGGTTCTCCTTCACGTACTCACTGGCCTCGTCTACCATGTCACTGATCTTCAACTGCTGGATCTTCACCTCGGATTCGAGTGCTTCGATCCTTGGACTTCGTTCACCTCCACCAAAGACTGGTAGTCCATCTCGACGAGCTTCGTCTGCTTGGACGTAAACTTGTAGTCGTTCCCAATAGTCTTGGCTTGTCTCGTTCTCGACTTTCAACATGGTTTGGAGTCGTTCGTTCTGCTTCCTTAGGTCTTCCACTTCCTGAGACCTTACTCGCAAGTCAGCAATCGCTTGAGAGTTCTGTTCTTGATCTTGTCTACGNGTTCTGCTTCCTTAGGTCTTCCACTTCCTGAGACCTTACTCGCAAGTCAGCAATCGCTTGAGAGTTCTGTTCTTGATCTTGTCTACGTCTTCTTTCAATCTCAGAATGGAGAACTCTAAGTCGATGGTCACTTTCTAATTTCTGTTGATTCGCCTCACTCACCTTCATCCTACATTCCCTAACGATCTTCTTTACGCTTTCTTCATTGAAATAGTTACCCCTCTGGGCCAACTCCAATGATTCACGAAGTGCAGTTATCTCGTTCTGGGATTTCTGTAGCTCTAAGGTAGTGAACCGATCCGAAATGGATGCCATCTCTGCTCGTTCCCGATGCTGTACTATTGAATACTCTAATTGAGTTTGCATTTCCAGTCCTTCACAATGTAGATGATTGGCTACACTTTGGACATGTTCACTGTTTGTTTCCATATGATGAATTCTATCCTCGGTGTGTTCCAACATGCCTCTCAACTGACTGACTTGGTCCTGATACTCTTCTCGCATGACCATGCCCTTCTCATAGATCCGCTTTGCGACATCCTCAGCCAAGTTCCTTTTCTGCTCGAGGTCCTGAATGCGCATTGTCGAACCTTCGTCATCCTGGGCTGCGACCATGAGTTCAGCTTGGTACTCTCTTACTTCAACTGTTGATCCGGCCAATCTANGTCCTGAATGCGCATTGTCGAACCTTCGTCATCCTGGGCTGCGACCATGAGTTCAGCTTGGTACTCTCTTACTTCAACTGTTGATCCGGCCAATCTATCATTGAGCATTTGGAACTCTGAATTGACACTCTGATAGTAGCCACGAAGATACTCGGTGAACTTAGTTTCAATGTCATGTATCACTTGATTCCTGGCTGAAACCTCATTCTGGAGAACTTTGATGTTTTCCGAGAGCATTTCATTGTTCAGGTCCGCCAAACCATACTTTTCTTTGAATTCCAAGTATTCTTCTCGATACTCCTCATTTGATTCCCTTACTTCATCATTGATGCTGAGATGTTGTGGTCCCTGTGATCTACGTTTTCCTGATGAATCCCGGGTGGTCCGATTCGGATTGTCCTCTCTTGCCCGTGGAGTTCCCGATCTTGTACTTGTTCTCCTTCCCGGGGTCATCGGCGTCCTGTGTTGAGATCTTCTCTGTGAGGGTCGCCTTGAAGATCGATCACTTGCATCGCTTCTGCCTCTGGAAGACAAGTGTTGCCACGTCGTTCCACTAGCAGTTGCACTGTCTCCGGTGCCAGGCGAAGATTGTTGTCCACCTTCCGCAACCGCAACAGTGTTGTCGCCAAAGGTACAGTTGGTGTCTGCGCTGCTGCTGTTCATCACGTCGATGGTGTAGGCCGACTGGTATTCGGACTTCAGTCAATTGCCAATCTCGACTCTGCAGCACGCAAGCCTGGTTCCCGCGAAGCGGGCTTACCAGAGCTATACGGCTGATAACCTGTGAACAGAACTACCCCTGTTCCGGGTCAACGATATTATCCTCAATGGTAAACCTCAAGCTTTACGGGCTGCAACAACGAAAGCCAGCGGCATGAGTGNTGTGAACAGAACTACCCCTGTTCCGGGTCAACGATATTATCCTCAATGGTAAACCTCAAGCTTTACGGGCTGCAACAACGAAAGCCAGCGGCATGAGTGCAGTCACGGTCCTTTTCCTTGCTGGGGCGACTTGAGCCAAATGTAATTGGCCAGCGCTAGTCTCTGAATTTGGTTCCACACCCCATTATTATACACTGATATGTATGCGGGGGTTTCACCTACATCCCATTGACANCCAAATGTAATTGGCCAGCGCTAGTCTCTGAATTTGGTTCCACACCCCATTATTATACACTGATATGTATGCGGGGGTTTCACCTACATCCCATTGACATATTAAAAAACATGTGTAATGCCATACAAGATATGTTATAATATAGCTAATGGGGGTTGTAAAGCAACTTACATCACTGCGGGGGCAGCACCTTGCGACCATGGTCATTCTCCTGCCGAGCAAACAGCGATGGTGCAAGAACTTCTTACCCCTTTGGCCACACAGCAAAATCTCACAACCGGGGCTGAACCCCCAATGTTCTCCAGCTGCTGGTAGTACAAGACATCATTCTTCTAGTTGGGAATGCCCTCCATAGATTGACCAATCTTGACTACAAGCAACTGAAGATTTCAATCCCCTGAGCAGGATATTTATTTGTCATTGGGGGTTCACCATCCTGGAGAATCGATAGGTAGTCAAAACCCTGCTGTGTGAGTTATCCCAGGAGACGGCCGAGACCAATAAGTGGCTTGGTAAGTAGGCTGACGCTTGGAATTCTGGATATCTATAGTAGATAAATATCCAATTTGGTAAGCAAAATAATAGCAACAATCCAGTCCCATGTTTATTGGATATGGGTGGTATGGACCATCCTAAATTGGAGATTTGTTATGGGGCTTACCACATTGCAGTTGGATGGCTTGCCCTTTGGCAACTTAACATAGCTATGGACAATAACACAAAATAACCACATTTAAGAGGTACATAATCGAACTACATGGACATAAATGGACCATGGCTTCCATAGCTATGCAACCAAAATTACCAGAGAGTATCATGTTTATATCCCATACATTCATATTCATTCCCATTAAATTGTGCACAGGGTAGATCATCATATTATCCCCATTATACATGTGTTTGTTGGCTTTACCATTTACCCCATTAATTACAGTTGGACGGGTTTTGGTTGCAAACATTTGGGTTTGTCTGAAAATGTGTACCCCTAAATTCACTGGAGTATCACCATTTTCCCATTATAATAGCTATTTGAGGGGATACCATATTTTAAGACACACCCATTTATGTGCCCGTCAACTGCTGTAAGACTGTAAGATGGCCAACTTGCTGCCATGTTGCCCCAGCTGTCCCTTGGCAGAGTCATCCGACGTCATGGTGTTGGAAGGCCGAGTCTCTGACGTATCCACGTCGCTACGCAGATTTGACGTTTTTCAAGCGCCAAAGATGGCGGAATACCCTCCAGTGTCATCAAACATGGCAAGATGGGAAATCCACTATAAATGGAGGTTTTTCAGCTGGGAACATCATCAAACGAAATGGTGGGATTTTCCACGGCCACGTTTGATTACCAGAGGGATCCAGAGGGTATGGCAATGGTGGGTCAGTATATGTCTCACGGGCCCCATGGGTTCAAACCTGCTTCATGGTCACTGGCTTCTGCCTGGGTGAAGAATCTAGTGCTGGTGTGGAGTTTGTGCTGCCTGGGCTTCTTTCCTGGTTATTTTTCAGCTGTTCAGAATGGACGGCGATGCGCAAAGTGCAGTCATAAAGGGGTTCGACACTCACACAAAGTCGCACAAGGATGAACAGATTTAAAAAGATGCAATATCAAATATCTACATATATGTAATTATGTATATATTATATTGTATATACATATGCATGTCTAAACATTCACTATCAGTCGAAACAACCTCCCTTCATGAGCTAGCTGCATTTGGTTTTTTAATGATGTTTTTAAAGGATGGGTCTACTTCAACGACGGCAAACAGCGGCAGAGATGGAGGGAGGTACTGAACCGGCAGTGCACCTTGGCGAGAAAGGCTGCATTGAACATTTCAACTGGTGAAGAAACGTGGCAATAAAATACCCACCATGTTGTTTGCTGGGGATAATACTTAGTACTATAGTAATTTGTAATACTTAGTACTATAGTAATTTGTGAATGGCGCAAATGGCTTGATGATTTTTTCTTGGTAAACAAACCCCCTAAAACACAAATGGCGGTCTGGAATTTGTAGATGAATTACTCATTGGAATTGTGGATTTCCCTTGCCAGGCGGAGTTTTCAGGCTGCTTCACAGATCAAATGAATGAAACCTCTAAGTTGGGGATACGGATGGCTGTTGAGTAGGGAGTCTGCTGAACGAGACCACAAAACTGGTCGTAAACTGAAGGACCTCTAGAGCAAAACAGGGGCTCACAACTTGTACATGTATGAACAACAGCAGGATTGGGACTAGAATTCATTGTTTAAAAGCCAAAAAAAAAATGTTTAAGCACCCCCAAAATGGGAAAATATATGATCATATAAAGGACCCCTACAAAACATGTGGATGGCACACTGATCAAAGAACTCCAAAGCGGATGCTCCGTCTCACTTCTTCTCCCTTTTGACCGCACAAGTCTGTAGCTTGGCAAATTGGCCAGGTGGTTGAAAGGGAACAACGCCTACTGAGAGGATTGGGATTTCCGGAGAAGTCAACCATGGATGTGCGTGTTGCCCAGCACAAAAAACACTCTCCTGATATCTTGTAAGATTGTGTTGGGAATCTTAGTTGATCTTTGAAATATACATCTAAATACATCTTTCGCCGCTCAGAACTGCATCCACCAAATCCCAATTGTCCGAGTCAAACATCCAGCTTCCCTTGATTGTAACACACTCAAAACCTGGCGCCACGGATGAGAATCTATCCATCAGTACAGGGTCAATCCCTGGAAGAAATGCTGACCCCAAAACTGAAACAGAATGGCTTCAGCCCCAAAATTACAGGGCACAGCGCACAGTATTGTTGCTTTCAGTTGTGAGGGTCTAAATGAATATCTAAAAGTAGATCACCTGATACCGCCTGATCTTGGATGCAATGCGGAAAAAAGTCTGTTCTTGGCAAACGCGTCTATGCCCCAATGCATTGGAACGTACTTCATCAAATTGTAATTTCGATGGGTCCATACCCATCCTTCAGGTTAATTCCGCACTTCCGCTGACTCCACCCACATACTCAAGCTTCATCAATCTAGCTGCTCAAGTTTCAAAAACCAGCAACCCAAACCTGCCTCAGCGACCACCCTCAACGACGACATAATCGTCCAGTTCCCGTTTTCCTTGGAGGCGACGGGAACATGGATGGTGGCGGGATGCAGAAGAATACATTATCTATTGGTCACCTGCAAATGTATTGGTGTTTGTCCAATCGACTGTAAAAAGACTCTTGCTGGTGACCTTGTTGTCTGGCATTTGCAAGTCAATGCAGTCCGGTGCTGGCATTTGCCGATTCTGGCTGCTCTATATGGGTCCTCACCACGGTTTCTTGCTAAGACTTTCAAATTGCTTTGTTTCAGTAGAAAACTTGCTAAAACCTTCAAATTGGTTTATTTCAGTAGAAAACTCAAGACTTTGGTTTCCACATGTTCTTTGGGAAATGTGGCGAAACCTGTTGAGATGGACCATGGTTCGCTGGTTAATAGTTAAATTACGAATCACATACCCAGTAATAAAGGGTTTCGAAGATGGTTCGTGATAAGTAAACTCCGTAAACCGTGGAAAACTGTGGCAACGAGCTCATTATACCAACAGAGTTGTCGGCACTTTAGGAAGTCAACGGTGGTACAAATGCACAGCTGTAATGTTCGGTAATTTCAACCACTCCAAAAAGGATTTGTGAGTTTGCTGGTCTGAGTCTGAGGTGGAAATGCAACAAAATTCACACATCTGAAAATTTTAGGTTGGTCAAAAACACCCATCAAATCCAATCATTTGCAAGCAATGTTTGATTGTGTCGCAATGTTGCAGCAGTACACCAAATATATTCTAACAATACATCATCAATCTTGGGAAAACAACTGTACAAAAAGTACTGAATCAGTGTGATTTGTGTGTTTTTCTCCAGTCTAAGTATGGCATTTCTTTTTGATACGGGTTTGCCCACAAAAAAAAGCCGGCAATCCTCCAATATTGCCATGTCCATGTGTTTTGTCAAATCCTCACACATGTTAGATCAATAGATACAGATTTCCCATTTATAGAAAGGGATTTCTGAAAATGGTGGATCTCCAAAACCATTGGTGTCAATGCTAAATTAGTAATGTACCGTGATTTTGGATGATTCGGAGGACTTCTGGTGTGCGCCTCAATTTCAGATAAACCATAACAATTTGTGGACCTTTATGACTTTATGATACATAAATTTGTGTGAACATGGGGCACCTGTCTCTTCTCCTTGGCTCCACCTTTCGTATGGATACTCATAGCTCCAAAAGCTCCTCCCGAACCACCTGATAGCTGTCAAGTTGCCAGAGGGTTTATCCCAGGATTAAATCATGCTAAATCCCTCTACTGTCATTTTCAATTCTATTCCATTGTCTCCCCATGCTACCACATTTCTTGTTGCAAACCAATCCTAATTTAGATCACCATGAAATGCAAGACCACGCATAAGTGGTGAAACATCGCCTGAAAAAGATCCTTTACAGACACAACCCTATAATTTTCATAGGCCTTAAATTACCAGAATCAAATCCCATCCGGGGGCCAGGTCCCCAGAAACCACCCCCCAAAGCCCCGTTGCGTTCTCCGTCCAGTTGCCGTCGTCTTGCAAAATGCTCTCCCGCAACTCTGCAAAGGCGGGTCTCATGACATTTCGAGCCTCTGCGTCGGGAATCCATGGGATTGCACGGGAAAAACGGGCAGAAAACCCATGTTTTTTCTTGAAGAGGTAAATACAACGATAATATCATTAGGTCCTCTCTGCAAATTGTTGCCTTCAGTATGCCTTCATTTCACCATTGTTCAAAAGGAAAACACGGCGATTGAACATTTGAGACCTGTTTCAACAATGGATCACCAGCCAGGGATCTGGTTGAAAACATGATCATTCCAAATGTCAAAAGGAAATAACATAATCCTCCACAAGGTCAGTTTCTATGTCCCTGATTGTTTTAGATAGGGGCATCGGGCTGTTTATCCATATAGAACATACTGATCAGTTAATGGCAATGTCAATCTTCCAAAAAGCCTCAGTTCAGACTTGGACTAGGACTCAGGACCCAGAACTGATTCTCCAAAACTATTGTTTGCAGGAAGTAAACTATTGTTTACAGGATGATCACTTCTGTGTGAGCGGTTAATATGTTGTTTTCTACTTCCATTGCAACAAATTGTTGCATGTCTCATTTAACTTCACAGATCCACAACAGGTCGTCAGACCAATGGCCGTGGAATCTGAGCACACGTTAAATCAAGCGGTACCCTACAAACATAAACCTTCAGATATATAATACGCCTAAATATTTGGTACGTGTTCATATGTGCCCAATATATGTTTTTAAGATCAATGATTAGAAAAGTGACAATAGATTATATAGACTGAAATTCGACACTTTGGTTTGTCTGAAAATAGGGTACTCCATTCCATCCACTGGATAGTCATCATCTCCTTCCCCACAAAATACCCGTACGTTGGGGTCATATGAACCATTTTCAGACAGAACTGAATAACACACAATACCATTTTGCCATGTTGCTGATTCGTGATTCTATATTGATCATGTAATATCATATCCCATAAAATCTTTCTAAATCCCCCAACATTTCATTGAATACCCAATCAATCATGAATCCCAATATATCCCATACATGTTCACATGATTGATATATGCATTTCCCACACATCTGCACAACTGGAAATCACCCAACCGCACGGCGAGCACCGCGGCACGTCCACAGAGGTTTGTTGCGATTCGAAAGGTGCCCACAGCGCATCTACAAAGCCCAACCTGCGGACCGACATGGATCCAAAGACTCTGAGGTTCATCCTTGATTTTACCAAGCTTTAAACGTGATTGAATCCAAGAAACAGGGGAATTTTAACAACAAACACGGCACTCAAATGAATTGCTTCAAGGAAACACCGTTTAGCAAAACATCGATTTCACCGGCCAAACATAGGGATTCACCCTGGTGTTTTTCCCTCATGATTCTGGAAACAAATGGCATGCTGTGGATCAAAATGAGGTACCCTAAAGCATGATGACTTGGGATAAGTGCTACCCTCTGGTAAACTAACAGTTTGCTATTGAAAATGGCTATTTATAGTGGATTTTCCCATGAAAAATGGTGATTTTCCATAGTTATGTTAGTTCACCAGAGGGTAAGTGCTAAACCGTGGCCAATCATTGCGAAACTTTGGATTCTTCTAGCTGCCAATCATTTCCCACCAAAAGCGCCTCTGAAGTTTGAGCGGATGTTTATCCATGGTCTTGCAACTGGCATCAGTTTTTGAACACCATGATTCATCCATGATTGGTTTTCTTTGAAAGATTCCAGCGGTCATTTTTTCCCAATGATTCTTGCTTCAACCCTTCCCACAATTGTATTCGTTGGTTTATGAAGCCCATCAACTAGTAACCAGTTCGTCAAATATCTACCATAAATTTCAACGTTAAGCTACTGAACTAGAACCAACATTAGCATATCTTAGCATTCACTTTTCCTACTTAGCTCCAACATGTTCGTACATTTCCTAGCATGTTCCCTACATTTCCCAGGTCACAAAGGCGCCTCGTTGGGGGCCCCCCAAGCCATTCCCCCAACGGCGGCCGGCGGTGGCCTGTTCTCAAAGCTCCAGTAGCTATGGTGCAACGTGACCGACGGCTGGGTGCTAATGGCGGTCCACCACCAGCCAGATGGGATCCTCATCATGAGCTCATCGAACCACGTGATCGAAAACGTTAGTAATGTACAGCGTATTGGATAAATGCAGAACATCTTCACGTTATTAGTGATAAGTATGAATTGGATCAACATATTCAATGTTTGCATATGTGTACGCACTGTCAAAAAACACATGAATTTAAATATGTTTGAATGGTGTTTGAAAAAAAAAATGACTGAGGTCAGTTCCGGATGTTTCCAACCTGCCTGCACAACATGTTGCCAATTCTACCCAGCGATCTGCAGCTCTCCGCACCCAAGCTTGGCATTCAGATTTATTCAGCCTTTAGATCATGGGTCAAGTCATTTAAGTCATGTGGCTTCTCAAAGACATTTGGTGCTTTACTACAGAAAATGGACTGTGAATCTGTGGTTTCCAGCACTGTTGGATACCTACCCTCTGGTAAACTAACATCACTATGGAAAATCACTATGTTTAATGGGAAAATCAACTACTTCTATGGCTATTTTCAATAGCAAACTGTTAGTTTACCAGAGGGTACAAATTTGACCCAACCCCATGTTTCTCAGAGATCAATCCCCTGAATTCACTGCTGAGGGACACCAAAGATTTCCCTTCGCCCAGGAGAGAAACAAACGCCTGGCATTTGGCGAAGAGAGGATGACGTTTCCTCAGTCGCTCGGCTGTCCAAGGGTTACAAAGGACATTCCTCCTGCACGCCTTTTTATCCTCTCTGAAGGCTTCCAGTTGGTCTATGATTCCAAGGTGAAATCATTTGTCAATAGAATGGTGTGATATTGTCAGCATATTTATATAGGCCACTTTGGAGTGTGCTTTTATTGATGATATGTTGGGTTTTGTGATCCGAAATCAATCCACATCATTGACATTGCACAACCATTGACATTTGCTACTGTAGCCGTGTTTCACACCTTGATCCTTATACAGCCCAATGGCTTGCTTCAAAGCACGCTGTCTTTGTGCGTAATTTCTCAAATGTTTGATGATGCTGCTATAGTTGACAATCAAGATCTGGGTAGCAAATGTTAAGCAAAGGTGGCAAACTCAATAACAAACGAGCAAAGGAACCAACCATCATTCCCAACCCGGGAGACTCTGCATATTCTAGCTGACTAGTACCAGTATATGTCTCCATTTACAATATAGCAAACGATTCACGTATGAAACACAAAGATGGTTGATTACTGGCTGTATAAACCCAATTCTTGCTGCTTGTATCCAATGTTGTTTGGCTTTACCCAGAAGAAACTGTTAAATTCGTATATGTTTTGCTGCGAGAAGAGGGTGGAGCATCTGGTTTTTGCCATCGCACCCAGATATGTCCAGTAGATGTTTCCACCATACCCCCATTGAGTATCGCTTCTATGGTTGGCGTTACACCCCCACTCATATCTGGCTGAAGCTTAAACATCACCAACCTGAGTAGTTCAGACATCTGAGGACGATTTACCCAATGCTGACCAGTACTGTTGTGGTTGGTCCTATACCATCAGTCATAAATATCAAGGTCCATGTTCAACCCTAAACCCAACATTCAAATATGTAGTTCCTATTCAATTCATTTTAAGTATTCCCTCGAAATTCTAAAGATATTCCCAGTGCCATAGATCCAAATATGGTACCCCTTATGAATACGAAAGTTGGCCTCATTCCAGTTTACCAATTATTATCGTGGTTGACCGTGTTGGCTTTACACCCACATATGGTATACACATGTATCTGGCTGAATTATTGGCCAATTCACTTACCTGAACATAGCTATTATCATACGGCCATGTGGGGATAATTACCCAAGTCCAATTCCCATCATTCCAGTGACGGAAAACCGACATTAGGTCCATGATCAAATTCATCCATATGTATATATATATATACATATATGTATATACAATTCAATTGAAATTTCCTGCTGAGTTTCCCGTGCGGCACTCAGAGTATCAGGCTGCACAAAATATAGCTCCCCATGATATACCCATCAAGGTCCATGTACAATGCTTACTGAACCATAGAAATATGAATATCCCGAATTATTATCCCATTATTATTCCTATGGTCTAATAAGGATATCCATCACATTCTTCTACGATTTCATCCATTTATGTTACCATAGATTACCAAAGTATATCATATATATATATATATATATCCCCAAATACCGTATTATCATTATCCCGTCCAGTATATATGGGATGTATAGATATATAATGATATATATATATAAGGAATATCAACTAATAACCATGGGACTTTATCTACAATATCCGCAAAAATATCCCATTCAAATATATCCCCATTCTATCCCGAACCCCGCTATTATCCATGTTTGTTTGTCACATGGTTTCTTCCATGTTTCATGTTATCCCATGGTTTTATTCCATCATCTTACCAATCTATTATCCATGATTACCCTCTGGTAAACATACAAATAACTAACTATGGAAAATCACCATTTTTAATGGACACATCCACTATAAATGACCATTTTCCATAGTTATGTTAGTTTACCAAAGGGTGCCCCATCCGGATACCCGTGTGCTGACCACGGCACTGGCTTGGGAAAAAGACATTCACCTCACTGATGTGCGTGGCATATCCAAAGCTGCCGTCAGACCGGGCTTCGTCGTAGCCACCTGACGTTTTCGGTTTCGAAAAACGGGCAGATCTAATCCACAAATCACTGGAAAAATGCTGGATTGAACTGGACAATCATTAGAACATGCTGGAAGATACTGGAATCACTGGAATTTTAGTATATCTTAAACAGCAAACTTTGGATTTGTCTGATGATCAATGGATCTAATTGAGTGAAAACAATAGAACACGCCTTAGATGTGCGGGTAAAAACCCTGGAGGGTAGCAGTAAACCCAACCCCATCTGAAGGACTGCACTACTCTTCGAAGGCTATGTAAGATATATCAAGAGCATAAAGTACTAGAACAGGTCAAACCTTCCTGCAAGTTTTGGCCTGGAATGCTGTAGATTTAAATGGTGCATTGCCACTGCAAACGGCGAAAGGTTTCAACCCTCTCTCAGGTTCCAATTGTCCACTGTCATGGTGTAGTGGTTAAATCTCAACGCAGAATACTCAAACAATCCTGCTACTGCACAGCCTCTCCGAATTTCTTCTATCATTCATGGTTGACGGATCTTGAAAAGAAAACCACAGCATTTGATGAAACAAAAAGCACACCACCATATTTCGTGATGGTCGCCAACAACCCCCCGCACCCATGAGCTCGTAGATGTTTTCTGTCTCCTCTGGCGGGAAGAGAAAAACCATTCGCTGACCTGGGCGTTTGGGGACACCTGGAGTGTGATGATAGCTACCAGCCAAGCATTCAATGGCAAATCCCATGAAATCCCCATGAAAAGCTACATAATCCCGTGAACCCTTGAAATGCCCGTGGTTAAGGTTTATAGTAAGGTATATATATATATATACAATATACGTATACACATTTGTTTTTTTTCAGTGATGTTTGGTGCCTTCAAAGACTTGGATTGTTTTTCTTGCAAAGATGGTTGATTTCAGTGCCACACGTCCCGACATGGAGAATTAAATATATACCCTCTGGTTATTTAACATAGCCATGGAAAATGGCTAATTTTGGATGATTTTCCCATTAAAACCTCCATTTATAGGGGATTTTCCATGGTTCTGTTAAATAACCAGAGGGTAATTCAATATAATTCAGGGCCTCCTCAATTTTCGTAGCTTCCCAGCTCAACTGATCGCCAATCAGCGGTTGCTGCCGCACCTTCCATTTGCAGTAGCCACTCGTGCGCCTGGTGGTTGCTTCGGTGTAACCGGCTCACGGATCCTGCACGGTGGGGAAACATTGCGGCTGTCAGGGTTTCATTGCATGTCATGCAGTATTTCTGATGTATTTCATGACATCAAATGTTGAAAATATATGAACATATCAAGATGCTGTGAATGTTTCCACTTCGATTCCACTATTTTCCATCCTCTATACAATTTCAGGACATTATATGACATTATGACATGTTATGACGTTGTGTGAGATTTCTGGGTTTAGGCCGCGCCATTCAGGACTCCAAAACGGTATGGTTGAACATGAAACCACAATCTGTGGCTCCGAGGACCAGTACTGAACCTCATGTCTGGATCCATGTTCCACCCTCAACCTACAGTGTAGTTTCTCTGCATTTGAAGTATTCCATCATCACAATTTTCAAGATATTCCCAGTTCCATGTGTCCAGATGTTGTATACCTCATAAATTCGAATTGGATGAGCTCGGCAAACGGCCAAGGAGCGGTCCTATGACACCGAAATGCAATCGATAAAATTGCGCGAGCCTCAGCTGTGGAAGAACTGCAGTGCAGCAAAGAATGCTTGCGACGCTTAACAACCCTCAAAATCACGGACGATAACTGTGCCTGACAACAGACAAGAAAAGAAGATTTTGTTAATTCAATATGTTGATTCAATATTTTCAGGGTGAAGGTTTATCATTGGCTGTTTAGCTCCTGTTTACCCATATTTTTTGACAACTTGGATCTGCTTTGAAAAAATGGATACATTCGATTTGCCCCAAAAAAAAATGCGGATCAGCTGCTGATGAACGGGATCTTGCTCAAAGATGGAGCCGTAAATCCTGGGCCGAAACATGGAGGCAATGGAGGCAGATACAAAGATAGCCTTTTGTGAAATCAGAAGATTTTACCCTCTGGTTATGACTAAGAGTTTGCCATGGAAAAGTACCATCTGTAGTAAATCACTATAATTCATCTATAAATCATCTATAATTGGGCCATGCCTTCCATGGCTATGTTAAATAACCACAGGGTATAAATAGGATTTAAGCATCATTTTCCCATTGAAAACCTGTTGGTCGTGGATTTCCAAGGTAGCCTTGAGCTGCAGCAGCTCGCTTGTGTTGGGTTTATGGCTGATTGATGGGTATAAACCAACAATCATATGGGGGTTTCCTAAGTCATGGGGGTACCCAAAAATGGATGGTTTATAAAGGAAAAACCCTACTGAAATGGATGATTTAGGGGTACCCCTATTTTAGGAAACCACTATATGTCTTGAACGGAATTTGTTTTCATGAATGATGACACGAATTGGGAACATAAGATAAGCTTACTTCCACTAGACTAGCCAGCAAAGAAAAGCACTGCAGGCTATTCAGGATCCACTATAGTTTGAGACTGTCTCAGGTGTTGAAGGTAGAAGTGTTGAAGAGGCAATTTGAGTTTGTTAATGATGTGTAATTTGTGCGTTGGCTTCTGTTGATTTGGAACAAGTGAGTGAACTAAAAAAACAACTTGTAGCATTCACACAAATCAGCTCTAAATCATGCTAAGTCCGAATTTGTTCGTGGTTGAATCCCAATGTTACCATGTTCCCTTGTTTTTTTCAATGGTGAAATCATATCATTCACGTTCCCTTCAGACCTTCAAGGGGCATCCGTATCTCAGCCCAGGCTTCTCGCACCAGCGCAGTGTGAGATCGTCAACTCCAGGTGGCGTCCAGGATCGCCAGTGCTCTTTGAAGAAACCTGGGCCAACGAAAAGTGACGACCGGGGGGATGTAACTTGAGCGGTTACGATGATACCAACAAAAAGAGGATGACAAGTGATATTTACTTACCACTATTTTAGTAGGAGTTGACTTCCGTATCTTAAGGTTTTGTTTTGCTGCCTAGGCCTAGAATTCCATTAGTTGTTGAACATAGTTGGTTTATATTCGCACCGACACCAAGAATTTGCTGGCAAAAAGCTCCATTTGTTGTTGAGATTGAAGTGTTGGTGAAGTTATATCCCTCTATAACTCTATATCCCCATTATCTACCCATTATTAATATCTATCATGATCTATCTATCCATGAAATCCCCATTAAAAACCCGGATCCACAGTCATGCGCCAGGAAAGCCGAGCTACGGCTACAAGAGCTGATAAAGGGACAGAAGTCTCCCACCTGACAGCGCTCTTCAAAGCTGTTGACCGAACCATTGCCACGGCATAGCATGGCGTAGCTACGAAGGTGGTGGTGCACTGGGGTTGTTTTTTTGTTTTACATTTGAATACATTTTACAACTAACTAGGTTGGCTGCTGACTGACACTATAATGAAAATTAAGAACAATTCCATAAGGAACGCCACTTGGTCGACCCTCCATTTACATCAATTTACTCACTGCAACATACATTCTACTGCAAACATTCCGCAAACATTGATCCCTTTGCCATTTAAGGGTATTGTTAAAGAGGTAAATCTGATCTTCGGCAGTTGCTTGGGACTATTTCGGGGGGTTCCAGTACCTTCTCCGGATGTAGTATTTGGACCCTTGTTGACCCCTGTATTTAACCTATAGGGCAGAAGCGCAGCTGAGCGAGCCCTCCGCCAATCACTTTGGTGTAAACAATACTATTTGTCAAGTGGCCTCCTAGATAGGTAATTGAACTTGTAACTTGGTTCACCATGGCTTGTGGAGGATTTAATTCATTTTAATTCTAGTCAATGGGGTTTATAAACCGACTTACAACTGGGGGTCCCACCTTGTATATAACATTACTAATTGGGGATCATGATCCCAAAGATGGTTGAAACATGTTGAAACCACCATTCAGGGAATTCTGGGGTTCCCGCCATCTTTCAGGGGGTGACACTGTGAAAGAAAGAATACGAATCAACAATTACACAAACATCACCACCTGTACCAACCATTGATCACCGTACCAAGGCAAGTTGCTTGCAGTCTTGGAAAGGCTAAGGCTTGATCTTCCATACAGGCAGAGTCTTGGATTTCGACCACCAGCATGTACTCCTCGGGGGGCGATACATGCATTTGGTACCTGAAAATTTAGGGGAAAACATGGGAAAACCCTTTAAATCCAGTGGTTTATCATCTGAAAATGGCATGTTTTGGGGGTATCATCAATGGAATTTTGCATTTTGGGGGATCACTCTTCTGTTTTCACCTCATTTTCAACTGAACCAAACAAGTCACTATTGCAGGAATTGCCTTTCGCGGTACCTTCAACCCATCCCCGGTAGAGGTGGGACTCTCCCAACAAGCCGTTCCACAGCATCGCTTGACAGCTAAATGTCCCACAGTTGCAGGGATTGATACAAAGGAATAATTTAGTGATAGAATGGGGACATAGTAGGGATACATCACTTTATACCCTCTTGTAAACTAACATAGCCATGGGAAATCACCATTTTGATTAATGGAACATCCACTATAAATTTAAAATTTCAATAGCTACGTTTAATTTCCAGAGTGTATTTCCCCTGAAGAAGACTTTGTAAAAGAAATCATGGTCCACAATCATGGCCGCCCCCCGCTAGTTACCATCAAATGTGCTGATTTGACCGAGTCAAATCAGCTTATGATAGCATCACTCATCTTAACGGAAGTTCCCAAAGGTGACCTTCCCAAAAAATGAAAAAAACACGTGATGGTGAATAAGCCTTTGTTGGTGATTGTTGGTGATTGTTGGTGATTGTTGGTGGGTAATAACGATAAGCCCTTCACAAGAAACACTCATTGTTTGGGGAGTCACCTGTTGGGGTGTGGTTGAATCCCGACACATACTGTTGGCTCTTGTCAATTTTCATATGTTGCCCAATAGATCATATATGACTTCCCACAAACGGGTATCCGTTGGTTGAATCTCCACGAAAGAAACAGATGAAAAACGTTGAAAAACGTAGTCCAGCGTCCAAGTATTCAACAAGTCCAGCTTCAATGCACAGGGCATCCAGGCCTTGCTCGACGTGATCGGCTTCCAGACATCCCAGCGTTGAAAGCAGTGGTTACAAGCCAGGTTGTAGAGATTCAAGTGGAGATATCCAAGCAACACGAGCAATCCAAATTAATCCACAAATAAGATCAAATAAGACCCTCCCGTTCCGAAAGGTGTTGGCAGAGATCAGCCATGATCAGCCTATAAGATCTATGAGATGTTAGTAGCAACCCAACTTCAGGTATGTTTAAGGAACTGACAGCCCCATTTCCCACAGGCCTGAATCTTGCTCAAAGGCTGGCCACCGACTGCGGCAGTTGCAGTACTCCAAACCACAAGCTTCCTGCGATGCAGTCGGCTATTGCTCAAGCAGCATGATTCTGCAACATCCACAGATCAAGTCCCCTGCTTCTGGAAACCACATGTGTGGGTCCTAAAGTTGGTCTCTTTTGGATGTATCCGGATATGGGGTAGAGCTGTTTTTGCCTCTTCAAGAATGCCTTGGCAATGAGCAAACTGATTACGATGAAATTGATGGTTAAAGTACGGTAGCTATAGACAGCTATAGCTATATTTCATTATCATACAAAGCCATATGTTTAGGTGAGAACTGCTTCCAAGTTTTTCGTGGTCGTTTAAGGTAATCAAGTTTGATCCAAGTTACTTTAAGCAAATACAAGCTCAAACATGCTCAAAACATATTTCCACAGCTACCTAGCTTCCCCGGATGTCTGTATTGCGATGCACCATGATGAACCTATCCCCCAGGCAGTTTGGAACACAACGTGTTTCACCATGTTTCACCCCTCAAGGGATGGACATTCTGCTCTTGGGTCAAGTTGGCAACATTTGATTTGCGCAATCTACTGGCATTTCAGCATCTTCCATGAACCTGTTTTTTTGTTTAATGGCTCAAGGCGCACATGAAGCCACAACATCTTCCAGATATCAAAGTTGTTAAGAGCCCATCTTTTCATCTCTCAACTATGTGCATCGAAACCACACTGATATGTTGCAAGTTGGCACAGCAAAATACCACAGGGTTGCCTTTTGCATCCTTTTGTTTCAACCTCACCATTTTTTAATACAAAAGGATATTCTAAACTGATTGACCCTGGATGGCGAAATACCAACAAAACGATGCGTCCATTGGCCCATCATCAGATCTTTTTGGGTCGCCAAATCACTATTTACCCACAATACAATGACAATTCACATCCTGCAAACATATCCATCGTATCCCAACACTGAGAACGTCAAGCACACAGGCCGGCAGTTTCTCGGATTTGAATCATTTGAGCAGCGAGACGATAACACTAATGGTATCCAATGGTGGTGGTTTCTCGGTGAATTACTTTTGTTTTTCACTGTAGATGATGAACATCATCAGGAATCAGTAATTTTCACCATGGTTCAAAATCTCCTACAGTGTATAATTCACAGTTACTAAGGATTCAAATCATCCACGGCCAAAAGAACACCTCACAAACATATTGTCACCATGGAAGCTTTGAAGCACAGCGTTTTCACTGGCCCAAGTCGGTCCTTCCAAAAGCTGATGTTCCAATGCCGCCACACGGGCTCATGTCCCCGCTTGGGTACCAGGGTGCAGGGTTGGGTCAGCCCACCGGGCACCTGAAGAGGTGGGAATTTTCGGGGGAAGTGGGGCTGGCACAGCTGGGCTTTCCACTTGTGGAGTTTCTGGAAGCAAACTTGGGAAACTCACAAGTATCACGTCTAGAGAATAATACTCTGAAAAAAGGATGGCCAACTAGCGCGAATCAATAAGCCAACTAGGAAAGAAAACATATCTTAAATTGACAGCCACCAAAACAAACTGGACATGTCAATCTATTATCACCCACCAGTCAACCGTAAAGAAACACTCCGTCTCACCGTCACCTTGATGGCCAAACATGCCACCGACCACCTGCCTGTCGAACTCGTTGGACAGGGCTACAGGATGCGATTCCAGGAAGGCTGCAAAAATTGGCGCGTTGCTGCCTGCCACAGGCAGCACCAAGAAGTCTATTGGGCGACTTCCCATGGACTCGACAGGCCCAAAAACGTACGAGTAGATTGAAAAGACCCAAGCACCATGGCTTTCAGTTTAAGATTGAGAAACTCGCTGCACCCAGTGGTGAGGTGCTAAAATTCATCGCAGGTTTCATACAAGGCCCACCCTGCCTATGTCGGCAGTATGAGATGTACCTGCACCAGCATGCTGGGAAGATGTTGACTCCAAACCATGAGATCTTTGTGAACACCCCAAATAGCTGGCGAGTGGTTGCTAAACCCCATGCAAAATCAGCGGGTATATCTTCCATGTGATGATCGAAGTCTTTTTTCGGAATCCTGTGCACCTGCCTGGGTTCCAAAGGATTGCCGAATTGCACTTGTTTGTTGACAAAGTTCTCAAATATATAATATTGACTCTCTGGTAATTTGTTGCATGATATATAACTATGCAAGAACACAATGTTGATTGCTAAATTATCCATCGAGCCATTTTCCATAGCTATGTTAAATTACCAAAGGGTAAGCAATGGACAAATTCGACCCTTGAAGCCACTCAATGTTTATCAGAGGCTGCAAACCTAGACATGACTTGAAGAAATCGCTGAATCAATGGATCCAAAAAAATCATGTCATTCTTGGCTCCACATGCTTCGTCATATTCAATCGCCACCACAACAGCGCTAGTGACCAAGTGACTCTGCAGTTGCTTCCTCGACTTTGAACTCTGCAAGCTTTAGCCTGGTGCCGTGGGCTTGGTCTGCATGGTTGGTGGTCTCAGCCTAAATACCTCATCACATTGAGATCATCGTACCAGCTAGGTGAATATCAACAAATGAACTCACCAGTGAGTCAATCTATTTAACATAGCCATGGAAAATGGCCAAGTTATAGATGACCCATGGTGATTTACCTATTAAGGATGGTGGTTTTCCATGGCTATGTTAGATAACCACAGGGTATAATATTATATATATATACATACATACATACATAGACTTACATAGACATGTCTTGAGTCTTGAGTAAGGAACCCAACCTTTAGATGCTACTAGCTGCTACAAAAAGTCCCTTCATGTGCTTTCCAGCAATGAGGTGTGAGGAAAGCAATGTCAACCCTGATTAATAAACCATGATTGATTAATTGGGGAAAAAATCCCCCAATAGTCACAATCTAATACTTACATGGTACCCCCCCAATTAAACAGCCTAGGGGTTTATTAATCCAGGCTTGACATTGTATGAAAAATATATAACATTTCAGATGCCTTCTGTTCAAACAGGCACATCAGGCACTATTCGGCGCATCCAACTCACATGATCGAGTCAACCAACCTTTTGCAGGTGAATCTCCCTATAGTTGGGCCTGTCCGAAAAGACATGCCCCAAATATCCCCAAATCATGCCCATTTCGAAAGGGAAACTGGTTTTCTAACCATGGGATAGAATCCATGTCGTTGCTTCTTCTCTCAATGCAATTTCACAGCCAGCGTTTCCACTCACCATCCTTTCCCGTGCCATATTTTCCATGATATGTTTGTAGAATGTTATGCCTTCTAGTTTGATCTAGTTTGCTAATAGCTAGGTTGGTTCAGAAATCCAACAAGTCAGACTTATGGTGGATATATTGAACAGGTGTCGGCCCAAACGCCCCTACCAGAGGTTCACCGGTTCATACGACTGCTTGGGCAGGGATTGTGACTCCTGGGTTTGCGACCACCCCCATTTGTTCACATCCCTGCTTCTTCAGCCATGGACCTTGAGCTGGAATCAGATCTTGTGAGATCTATTGAGGGCGCCAAGATTTCAGTGATGAGTGATGTTGCATTTCGCATCCCAGGTGCAACAGTATGCAGATCAGCAGTCAACCATGTG
>BGPT01001658.1:120127-134460 GCA_003297045.1 Symbiodinium sp. clade C Y103 | reverse complement strand
TTAGATACCACGTATCTTTTTGTATCTTTGCCCCGGGTCCAAAAGATACATTTAGATACCACGTATCTTTTTGTATCTTTTTGTATCTTCCCTCCCCCGACCCAAAGATACATAAAGATACATTTAGATACAATGACTTAAGGTTTGTGGTTTCAAATGCAAGTAAAGTCAAATAACGTGACCAAAGAAATGGCTTTTCAAATGCCTGTGGGTGTTTGAGTTGTGGTTTGTGCATTGACTTTCACTCAATTCAAGAACGGATTATATGTCTCCTCATGGACGCACAAGTGAATTAACCATCAACTTCTGGATTCACAACAATCAAAATTTCATAACTGAGGGGAAACATTGACGAGAAAGAAACATTGATCTTTGGTCCGCTTTGCNNNNTCGCATATTTTGTTGAAAGAAAAATGCGGATCCATTTCCATGGTCCGCAAGAAACCAACATACATATGAGACACTTGATTTCACATGAATTCAGCAAAGCGCGGGCCTTTGGCACGCCAATCAGCCAACATATACACAGTTCTAACTTTAAAAAAAAAAAAGGAAAAACTACAAAAACATAGATTTTCCTAATTCCCAAAAAGATAAAAAAAAAGATATTTTTATTTATATCCAACTTAAAGAACTTAGGTGGAACTTATTCCTATGTATTACTTTTAATTAGAAGCTAAGTCCAACCTAAGTTCGNCCAACCTAAGTTCGATAAGTGATTTATATCTACTTTGTAAGTCCAACAACTTCGATAAGTACATATAAGTGCCACAAGTAAAGAGAAACTTTCCAGTATCACCTTTTCTCCAAAAAATCGCGAGAGATGATAGGCACTTTGTATTCATTTAGATTTACGCAATATTTTTGAATGTAATACTGTAACACTGTGTAATGGGAACGTGGGACGTGGATACGAAATCAACCCGGTCCCTGCTTGTACGGATGGTCTAGGCCTCTGCAGTCCAGCAACACTATCCAGGCGCAGTAGTCGGAGGCCATCCCCTGAAAGGGTAGAATCACATGCCCTCAGCAGTTTTGTGCTATTGTATTTCTGTGTGCGGTGGTAAACCAGTGCAACTTACAGTAGCCTTGGAGGTGCCCCAAACACATTGGAAACAGGAGCAATGGGAACATTTTCGGGCACCCCATGTTGCAGCACCCACCGCCATGGTATATCGCTCTTGGGGGTTGGTTGCCATGCTTTGGGTGGTTCCTACCAACTATACTCAAGCTATACCTGGGGTGCAAAATGGGAATGCCACTAAAGCTACAAGGGGACGTATCCGAAATAAATATGTAGTGGGATATTCATGGCACATCTGAATTCATATGGGGTCTTCAATGCCCATGCCGCAGCACCACCTGCCACGGTATATTACACTTTCTCGGAAAATTCCCGGGATATTATGGAAAGTTGGCATGCATCTAGATTTCTGGGGTATTTTTTATATAGCATACAGGTATAAAGATATGGGTATGTCTGTAGTGGGATACTCATAGCACATCTGCATTCGCAGACTCTTTGCTGGGACAGTACCTGCATGTTCTGCGCATCCGCGCTACAGCCATACTCTCTCCGCAGCCGTTCTTCAACGCAATCTCTTGGCATGGTCACATTGTTGCTACGGTAAGCTGGTAAGCCACAGCCATGCCCCTGGGGTGTCCCAAAGATGTTCGACACAGTAACATTTGCAATATTCTAAAATGATATGATGCATTTTACAAATGGGACAGGAACATGGGATGTTGATACCGGATAAACGCGGTCCCTGCTTGGATCGGTAGGATCGCATGCTCTCAGTAGTTCTGTGGAATTGTATTTCTGGGTGTGGTAGTGACCCGTCGACCTTCGCCTTGGGGGTGCCCCAAACACGTTGGAAACAGTAGCAATGGGAACAGTTTCGGGCACCCCATGTCGCAGCACCAGCCGCCGTTTGTATTCCTAGCACATCTGCATTCATATGGAGTCTTCGTGAAACATGTCGATCATCCCCACTTGGTAAATGTCAACCATAGCTGATGCTACCCAGCCTTGATAAATGTCTGTAGAGTCCTCAGCCGGTGGCCACGGCGTCACCAGAATTGAAAACCGGTCGGGAACTCGAAATGGCGAACTGACCATTGCCATGTTTGGTTACCAGAATGTCCCCAAACAATTCTGGAGCACCCAGGCCAAAATTAGCTGTGTGCGAAAAATGTTCTCTTTTTGTACATGCAACTTTTTTGAGGCCAAATTTATGACTGGGGTGCCAACAAAATCGAACACATGCAATTGCGTGCAACCATTGGGCTCAAACGCAACAATTCCATGCAGTTTGTATGATCACTTTGGGTGGATTTGACGATATTTGAAATTCTTTCAAGATCTTGTGGAATTGTCCAATTTTCTCATCCCCATCACAATTGCCATGGATTGCAGGCTATTCCCCATTTTTGCGCAAACCTATTTCCATAATCCGTTGGTTTAACCGTTAAACCCCCATGTTTCACCATCTTTGATGGTTCAATCCACAACAATTGTCAGGCCAAATCCCCATTCAAGTATAGACATGTGGATTTCTTGCCCCAGTAGATTCCCACGGCTATTTCCGTGATTTCTCAGCCAATCCATCCCTTCAAGGTCCCCGACTCCAACTGCGATGCCACTGCCACTGAGCAAAGCGCACCACGTCCTTTGCCCTCAGAAACGTCCACCTGGCATCTTGATATGTGGGGATTTCATCAACAACAATGACGTTTTAGACTTCTTAGACCAACCAGGACTGGGATGTGGTTTTTCGGTTATGGGTGATGTTCAAGGTTTGGAGGAACCCTAGTTATCCCTTCCGCATAGTATTCAACACCCCCCAGAAACCATGGTTTTGTTTCTGATTAACAAATTCTTGGGACCATACAATGGCGGTGTTTACTATCCTATTTGCGTTCCGGCTTGGATCCCCTGGCCCAAAAGGAGCAACCATCACGTAGCCACGGATGGAGGCGCCCACCTGTTTTCGGAACAAACCATCTTTTGGAGATTTTCACCTGGGGATTTGAGCAGCACACATGGTGAGTTGGGTGGTATAGGTGGTCTGATTCAGAAGAGGGACCAGTAAATTTGGGGTGGAAACACACGAGGGCTTGAATCAATGAACACCGTCATTCTGCCACTCAAAATGGCGACCTTACCCTTGCATTGCGTTTGGACGTTGGGTGTTTCCGGGGTCTACCCTGTGGTAAATCTAACCTGGCTGGCCGGGGAATGCCAGGCTCTTCAAAACTGTGAGATGTATGTCCATCATTACTTCAGTACTAGTAACTAGTAACAAATGAAGACCCGGATGAGGGAACATGCCCAAATAATACCCACCCCATGTCTCTCCCACCTTGTTGGGCTGCTCCAGCTGCTCCGAGGATGCGGCCGGTTGAGCCGGATATTGGGATGGAGTATGGTGAAATGGGGATGGTAATCAACAAATATTTAAATTTGTTTCTAGCAAAAACCTTCATCCAGCATAAGAAAAGGGTCGGCGGCACCTGGGCTTTAGCCCATTCTATATACAAGAAACATCAAGAAACTATCCATATTACATACTAACCCCCATTTCCTGTGAGGTATTTCCCGGATACTATATATATCTCCATGTGATCTCCCCACCGAAACCGAGGCACGGAAGTTCTTCAGCTGCTGCGGCAGTTGCGTCAAGTCGTTCATGAGTTGAATACCGATGTAGCAGACCCCCTGAAGAATCTGAGAAGTAGAACCCCCCCGGAGATTGGATTGTGGATTTTCTGAAGAACAAAAGAAGATGTACCGTGATGTTTGATCCTGAATGGGATGTTTATGTTCAAGGAACATGTTGATACATCTGGGTGATCATGGGTGATCCAGTTATGTTGTGTGAAGGATATCAACTATGCCATACACATATATATATATACACACACACACACGTGGCAAATGGGTAATCCAACCTATTTCTGGTGGAATCAACATAGTTCACTAGTTGGTTTACCAACTTTCCATGATGATTCCAGTCGCCAGTCTCGAAGTTGGATGGCTACCCGGGCGGAACGCTGCTGCTGATCACGACAAATTATGTGAATCATACAATGTGAGGCCCCCTAGTTATAAGCTGGTTTATAAACCCCACTAAGTATAGTTATAAGTATCATAAACCATAGTTATTGGAGTTATAAACCAACTTAGCTATCTAGGGGGCCTCACATTGTATGGAATGAGTGAAATCGCATGCAAGTAAAATGTACATCGCTGAAAGTGAGCTCTTCTAAGCACTTTTACCTACAGTACAGCAACTGGATTCCAAAACTAGATGGGTATGGTATGCCCCAAAATGACAAGTTGGTCGGGAAAGAAGGTGACGACAAACCAGTGGAATTTAGGATACAATGTTTTCAAAAAGGTATCAAGCAACGTTCAACACCAGAGCAGTGATACAGTGATACATACGATAGTGCTTGGGGATTGTACTGTATATAATCATCCAGAGTGATAAATACCCTATGGAAGTAGAATCTCCCCAAAAAAAACACCACCAAATTGAGGAGAACTAACTGGCTATTGAAATGGGAAAATCAATGAGCATCATCGAACTAACTGGTGGATTTTCCAGCAAGCCATGATTGATTATCAGAAGGTGTATCTGGCTGGAGGTTTCGTACAATGGGGGTTACCCCAAATCATTAAAAAAAAACACATTCATAGTGAAACCCCATGGTGACTTGGGGATCTCCCATTTCAAGAAACCACCATAATATGATTACAACATATTACAGCTATAGGTAGCTTGGGCTTATCAACCGACCGACATCACCGACATCAATCGGCACCGGCTGTTTTTGACTACACGTCGAGGCGCCGGCGTCAATGTGCACAGAAGTAGCATGGTGAAGAAACTGGCCATCAAACGCCGACTGAAGACCTGGGGGATTCAGAGAAACGAAGGGAGATGGATGGTGATGCAATGGTGGTTTTCCATGGTGGTAGTTCCAACTTCTCCAAGTGATAGTAACAAACTATAACAAGGTCATGCAAGATGGAAAACTCAATGCCATAAACCTAGCATTTGGGGATGGTATAATCGCACCCATGAATGGTGATTTTGGGGATGGTTTGTGGAATTGGATTTACCACATTACATGATATTCATGACATAATAGTCTAATTGTCATAGTCAAAATCATGAGAGCATGAAGTTCACACATGTTCAAACCATGTGTGCAAAAACATTCATGATCTTGTCATACTCGATTGGCTGGATTTCAACCCGCCCGAACATAGTACACTTGAGGATCATCGTCGCTAGTGGGGATGAGCAACGCGATGAGGGAATAAACATCTTGTCGACTTGAACACTTTCACCCATCAGTCTTGAATCCTCTACCCTCTGGTAATTGAACATAGCTATGGAAAGTGACCTTGTAGATGATTTACCTCGTAAACGCGCAGTAGTTCTTTCTATAGGTGACCAGGGCATAACTACGGGTAGATGGCTGTGACGTTTCGGCCACATTCATGGATGCATGTGATAGCATAGAAGAGGTAAAACCTACTGTATTTCGAGGGATAAAATGGAATGAGCATCATGGGGTAGAAGTTGTGGATGTTTGACTCAAGTTTCGAGGCGTCCGGAAACAATTTTTATATACTGAAAGGACAACCACCAAAGCCAGAGGTCAGCAGCTGTTTCTTGTCCAAAGCTTCATCGGTCTGATGAGTCTTGTCATCTGTCACAGATCTATCATCTGTACACCATCACTTAGGACACCTCCAGACGGGTTTATGCAGCCTATATTTACCACTATCTAACCATCATTTAGTCTCCATTTAACCACCATTTAAGCATCATTTAGCCTCTATTTAACCACCATTTAACCACCATTTAACCCACCATTTAACCCACCATTTAACCCACCATTCGTTTTGGAGAGATGGTTATGTTCATCATTCTCAGCCCAGGTACTGGATCAGTGCCGCCAAAGTTGGACCAAGCGATGACGTGAAAGGCGATTGAAAGGACATGCCAATAAAGGGACCTGCTCCGTAGCTGCGAATGGGGGATAGATACCCTCTGGTAATTTAGCTGTTTGCGAACTGGAACATCACCATGTATAATGGATCATCTATTTTTTATATTATATATATAAATGGGCAATGTTCCATAGTTACGCTCAAAAACCAGTTAGGGGTATATCAGGTTTCCTGCAACACTAACTCTTTATACCTAAAAACATCCCTTAGCAGTTCGATCACATGCAAAAATGGAGAGAAGTTACCAACAGAAATGGTGACTTCATTTACCAAAATGTGGAGAAAGGGACCTGCAAGTGCAAGTCTGTAGTTGAAAATGGGGGATTTACATGGACTTAACCCCCTTAGTGATGGCGAGATAATCGCGGGGAAAATGATGACAATCCAAGGGATTTATACAAGTTGGTGTTCCAGGATACGATCACCTGCAAAAAGTATGTAAGGATATGGGATGGACCATGAGTAACCCGTCGATTTCCGGAGAAACATGCTTCAGATTCACAAAAAACACGCAGCAACCGTCATCTCCAGACCGCTCCTGAACGTTGGACTCTAGCAGGTTGATAGGGAGTCCCACGAAACCAGCTACGAGTACCACTCACTATTTATACTTGATTTTACTTACCACTTTGTACAACTTCAATACCCCGAACTACTGTCCCTAAATGTTGTGGCAATCACAACTACTGTAAAAGCAACCAAACATGGCACCTGAAAATCCACCATATGTAGATGTCTTTTCCATCAAAAGCACCATTTCTAGAGGATTTTCCAGCTTGCCATGTTTGATGACACCGGATGATAGTGGAGGCAACCGGTTCAACTTCCCCACATCCAACTGATCCCTTGGTGGCCAAGGGTCATGAGGCCCAAAATCACAGACATTTTGACCTCGCTTGGCGACTTGGAGGATCATCCCACGACGAGTTCTCAGTGTGTTTCTGGGGTTAGTTCACTGCCATTTGCAAACGCTTATAGTCATTGGCTAGTAATCGTAACTGGATACTGGTTTGTAAGAGTTGAACATAGGGGGTTAAAAGTGGCTAGTCACCATAGTTATAAGCCATTTTTGAATGGGATGACCCACTAAATGGGGACGAACCCGATCACCAGGGTCATTAACCACAACCAGGAGGACTGTGGGATGATCCTCTAGCCTGCCAGCCCTGCCACGCCACTGAAATTTCCGACTTCCCCTCAGGTGGCTCACAAACATTCTGGTCATTACACGTTGGAACCCTGAAATGTGGAACCCTGGCACACTAGTGGTTTTCCAAGTGGGTTTTGTTTTGTCCACGTTTTCACGTGTGTACAGCATCCCTAATGATTCCATACTAGCTTGAAGTGGATTGCAACTCGCACAGCTCAACCCCAGGTAGACCCAACTACTTCGGCAATGACACAGTTGTTTTCACCAGGCAGTTCACCCGACAAGTTGGTCTGCTATATCCCATGGACATCCATTGAATATAACATGTATCCCAGTATATCCCGATGGCATAGTCACACACCCATTCTTGTTGCTTATATCCTCCATATTCGAACTATTATGTTGGGAAGCTGAAACATACGTTGATGACAAGTTCATGACCCTTACCATGTCATATCTTTGCTACCCTGCACTAGTGCTTTGCTGATTGTTACTACAGTATCATCATCAAAATGGCAAACACATAGTGAGTACCGTATTATATGATATTATAAGATATATATATAATATACAGTACATATCCAGTGAAGGTTTCTCCAGTCATTCCCCAGCAACATCCTATTTGCTGATGGTTACACCCTACTGCAAATTTAAAAAAAAACATGACCTTTTGGGTGACCTCCAAATATCTGGTGCTCAAATTCAACTCGCTTTTGACGATTTCTTTGCACAGACTCACAGACTATCCCACAAATATCCCTATGTTTGCTGGTTAAACTTCCATTTTTGTCACTTCAATCCGAATTGTGCCCTCTAAATCCTGAATTCCGATGGCTAAATCTCCAATTTGTTCAGTCACATCCTCAGTTGTTGCTGGTACAATCTCCAATTTGTCTCAAAAAAAATTGCGAAATCCTCAAATGTTGGCTAGTCAAATTTTCAAATCCTCATATTTTTGCTAGGAAATTACTCAAATCATCATATTTCTCTTGGTTTCCCCCTGTACCTCGTCCTTTCAATCCACCTTTTTCTTGTCCCCAACTCCCGCCCCGTTGGTTTCTCCCGTCGAGTCGCGGGCATCACCTGCAAGGGCTTCTCTTCTGCCCGCGAATAGGCGGCCAGCTCATAGGCGCACCACAAGCGCCTCGGCTCCGACGAGGGCGTAGTACGATGTTCTGGAGATTTCCATGGGGGATGTGCGATGCTAAAAGGGGATATATCATCATAGTTGCAAGGGCCCCATGTTGACGAAATTAGTTGTAGGGCCCCCATAGTTTTCATAACTCTGGATTTCATGGGAGTGTATATGGTAAAGGCAATTTCATGAATCATCATTATCAACTAATGATTACTAGCAAGTATTGAATGGTGAAACCCAAGAAAAAATCCATATAAACCCAATAATAGTATGATGGCAAACCATGTAATCAACCCAATGTAATATAATATACCGTATGGCTTCAAACACTTCCGCAGGATGTACTTAAAGTCCTAAATGATACCCCAAACACTTTCTAAGAAGGTATCTAAATTCCATAGGAAGTATGATAAATATACCCTCTGGCGGCCCTCTGGTTATTTACCATAGCCATGGAAAATCCTCTATAAATGGAGGTTTTAATGGGAATATCATGAAAAAATAGCCATTTTCCACGGCTATGTTAAATAACCTGAGGGTACATGTTTTGACTTGACAGGAGGATCTTCCATGCCAATAAAAAAATACCATCCTCCATGTCTTGAAAACACGGCACACCACATCCGATTTTGGAATCATTCACCATTGATTTCCCATGAAAATTTACCAAAAAAGTTGACGACAATTCTGCTATATACACGATAATAATACAGTACTTCATAATACATCATGTACATTGATGTACATTGATGTACATTGATGTACATTGATGTACATTGATGTACATTGATGTACATTGATGTACATTGATGTACATTGTAATTACATTTTCTACAATAACACTACGCAGAAACAGCCACAACTACTACCGCTACAGCCACGCAAACGCCGTTGTCGCTCCAAGGTGCTGAAAATAGCGCGTTGACCAAAGAACGGTGAGTTTCCTGGCGTCCCAACAACCCCCGAGAAACTGCTGGGTAACCAGAAACCTATGGATTTTTCTCGGGAATAAAAACACATATTGCCTGGGACCATAGAAAACTGGTGATAAGATTAGCAAGAATGATGATAGCAATCAATTTATTAGGAATAAAACATGATGATAATGATAATAGCAAGAATGATGATAATAAACACTCCCCAGAAATCAATGGTTTTTAATGTTAGGGATAAGAAACATATGTGACTGCGACCATAGAATGGGGTGTTTAATATGGAGGATGGGATTACTATTGGCCCACAAATCAAAACTTGTTCAAAGCTTTTGCCAAAGCGGCATCGCTCAAATATCATATGGAACTTCCAGCAATAGCACTGCAACCAACATTCTAGTTGCAAGTAGGCAGGAAAGCATAGCAAAGCAAGGAAATCACAGGTTGCATCAATCAAATGTCATAATTATGTTCAGTCCAATGTCCTTTAGAGCAACCATTTCACGATGCTTCGGTTCTATGTCTGTCACCCTAGTACAGGGTCTTTTGTGAAGATCTGTTGTTTAAAGTGATGGGATCTTCCGTGATTTCTGGTGCTTTTACATGAAGAGTTTTTGAATAAATCCCCCGGTAAACTAAAACATACTCTTGGAGCTATGGAGAATCTATGGATTTCTTATTTTGGTAAATATTGGTAAACCATCTACCAATGGTGGCTTTTCCATGTAGTTCCATGGGATGATGATTGGATGTTGATCAGATGGGGCGAACGAATTTTGGACCAACAAAAATCCAGCGTGAAAGTAACATGGAACCGATCTGGCTGAAAATGATTTCGAGATTGAGTACTGAATCTTCAAAATTTTGAGACAAAGCCATCTGGCTGAAGTAAACACCGCAGCTTTTATATAAGTATCACCCGCCCGGATTCAAGAAATCGAGGCTGAATGCACCTGGAATGGTCCAAGAAACCAGCCAGGGCCAGAATCCCCTTCTCCTGCCGCTTTTGCAACCGCTGGAGACGACCAACATGTCTCCAGCAACGTGATGGGATTGGAACATGCTAAAGTGGCTCCAAAAAGGAATCAGTTCTCATCCCACTCTCCAACAGGACATTTTCTTGTTTATATCTCAGTATATCTCAGTTTGAGGAACTGCTGTGCTACAGGAGAACAGCATGTGAACTCGCAAGTGGATGATATGACAACAACAATACAAAAAGGCACTCTACAAGCAGGTCCCATCAGAGTGTGAGAAATTATCCAGAGAGCATGTCACAATCCACATACGCAAGAAGTTCTTTGAATCCTGATCCACCAGCTTACATCAATCCATTGATCTTAAAATATGTCACCAACCTGGAATCAGATGATGTTAGGATACTTTGGACCATTGGGGTTGATGCGTTCTGCCGGTTGTCGAGATCAGCTTGGTATGCAAGATACTCTTCGGTAAACTGACATAGCCACAGAGCTATTGAAAACCCGCATTTATAGATGAGTTACCTCTAAAAACTGGTGATTTTCCATCACTATGTTGGTTTTCCAGCGGACAATCAGGGATGAAAACCACATCCTGGTACCGATAAACATTCACATCCAAAATTTGCTTCTAGTGTTCTGGACGTTCATCTGAACCATCCCTTAAAATGCCATCTTCATCCATTCTCAGGGTATACCCTACTTTCAGACACACCCATATACAGTATGTATCTGGTATCCCCATGGCTTTTACCATGCCCCGGTCTGCGATGTTTCGCACCTTCAACTCCTCATCATGCTGTGCGATGCACAACTTGTCCACGAAGACGATCAAAGGCCGGAAGCAGATTCGACGAAGGCGCTGCCAAAAACATAGGACCACCGTGTAAACCACGTACCTGCCGCGGGAAATACCCTCTGGGAAACTAACATAGCTATTGAACATGGCCATAGAAATAGTGGATTTTCCCATTAAAAAATGGTGATTTTCCATAGTTATGTGAGTTTACCAGAGGGTATGTCAGATCGCTGCTTGAGCCAACCATCTGTTTCACAGGTGAAAATTTGGATCATCATCCCATTTCTGGGCGGGGAAAATAGTGCGTATGCTATGTACAGTATATAATATATAATATGTAATATGTATACTATATTATACTATATTACAATATAGTATCAATAATACGTATAATATTGTATATTATATTATAACTAATATACATATCTAAAACCAACAATCAGAAATGGTGTCTCATCATTTTCCCTTTCAATTGCCATTGTTCAAACTCCACGACGGCCAACCATTAACAAGGCCGGACAAAAAGGTAGCGACTCATCCAGAACCCCAACAGCGAATGATGGTTGTTGTCCTGAAGGTTCTAGCCTCATCATTCCTGAGGACAGAGTTACCCTTTCTATGGGACTCCCAAATAGCCACAACAATACGGTGACTCAAACAATAGATGTTTAACAAATCATGTACAAGGTGGTGCCCCCCTAGTCATGATTGGTTTATTGTATGTCCCCTTCCGGCAATGGCCCTGATCACCAAAAAACGTATTGTGTCAATTGTGACACCATCCAACGGTAACATACGAAAGAAAATGAAAGAAACAATATATCACCGTATTTACCATTGCAGTGGTGAGTTCCGTGATAGGTATAAGTTGGTTTGTAGCCCCCATTGACCTTGTATATATATATATATATCTACTGCAAACCATAGTTGAACCACTGAACTAAACCAACTTAGCCATTCCGACCTGGGCCACCACCTTTACTCAATGACTGTAATCTCATTGAATTTCCACAAGGTACTGAACCCCAGGTCCAGGTGATGTCTGTTGGTCGATAAACTCCATTTAGTTCACCAGTTCTGAACTAAACCAACTTAGCGATTCCGACCTGGGGCACCACCTTCTTTTTTTCAGATCGCTATCTTCACCGAGAAATTGCCGCCCTGGCACCCGAAACAAATGGTCCACATCTGATCCGGGATGAGTTGAAAGGCTCGGAGGAAGCCAGTCAACACGCTGACCTCAGAAGCTTGTCCGAATACATGTGGAAAATACATACAAGGTGAGGCCCCCCAGTCATTACAAGTTGGTTTGTAAGCCCATTAAGTAGATATATCTATACCATAAACCATATTTAATACTTAACCTACAGTCGTCAAAAACCAACTTAGCTATCTAGGGGGCCTGGGGCCTCATGTTGTATATTGTAGATGTGTATGTATGTATGTATGTATGTATGTATGTATGTATGTATGTATGTATGTATGTATGTATGTATGTATGTATGTAGGTAGGTAGGTAGGTAGGTAGGTTTATATACATTGTGTTCTATTTTCAAATGTATATATGTAGTATTGTATACTGTTCCATAGCCTCATAGGTTGTGAATATAATGAATGGGACATGGTTGCCTTCTAGTAGCTCACTCATGACAGCTGATCCCCTTGGAAGCCGAACATCCTCAGCGTCAATCCCCAACTTTTCGGCAGCCATATGAGAGACTACATGACATGCTGCGACATAGCTAGTTCTTGTAGCAAAGACTCTACGAAGTGGGCCCAAATCCTACTTCCAAACCCAAAATCATCCCGTTCATTTATTTTCTATGGCATTTGATATTCCTTGGTTTAGCCAAAAATCTTTCTTGGACCAATCTTTGGAGCCAACTACAACTCTCCTGAAAAAAACACCATTTCCTTGTGGTGTGCATCTCCTGGCGAAGCTGCCAGAAGGACGCCCTTCTGACGTCGATTTCACCAAGCGACTGCAAAGGAGCAAAAAAACGCTGCTCTGGAGTTGAAGATGATCATCATGGAAAAGAGCCTAAAGAAAAGACGAAGAAAACCGTGAAGTCTGAGTTCAATGATGTTCAGTGTCAAAGGGACAAAGGGAATTGGTGAGAGAGGGATGTTCTTGGGGTTACAGTAAACCATCTGAAGTGGATATATAATGATACATATACAGGGGATACAACATTATATCAAAGCAACTTGATATGATAGCTGGGTCTATTCAAGAATGGGGGATTTTCTCACCGAGTGATGGCACATTTTAAATAAGGATCATGGGGTGCCAAACAAAGGAGTTTTGGGGTGCCCCATGGTCAAACCCAATACTGTATCAGCAATGGAATTCCCCAAGTTGTTGAGAGGAAACATCAGCTATAAATCAACAAATCGATGAACTTCAGTGAATTTGCCTTGCCAGGTTTGATTATAAAAGGATGATTCCCCAAAAAGATTTCAAAAAAGTAAATCGATGTAAATCGCAGAAAAAATCACCATCAAACGAGTAGGGACGAGCTTATCTTGGTTTCAACTTATGACCCCCATTGAATTTACATATATCTAAACCAACTTAGCAATTCCGACCTGGGGGCTGCACCTTGTACTGATAAGGTTTTGGCACTAAATTGGCAATCTTCCGGTTCTGGATTATTTTTCCCATTTACATGCCCATTGAGTTCGGAGATTTCCGAGCCTGATTTGCTTCATGACACCGGAGGATCTGCGGAAATTCCCCATGTCATCCGATAATTTTCCACATTAACCCAACATTTCCCATACGTGCCATGGTCACAAAAATGGTATATGGGGAATGGTCATCCCGCCAACATGATTGATTCCTTATGTCATGGGTATATGAACCCCTATAATTACTTTCTTCGAGTGATCCCCACCATGAGACTTTCTTTGGCATATTGTGTGATACAGATTTTGACATTCTTTCTGGCAAAACTTTCTGGCAGGGAAGAGGAGGAGAGGACAACTCTGATGAAATCTAGAGACCTTCGGTCTCTAGATTTCATCAAAGTTGTCCTCTCCTCCTCTGCGTCTTGGCATTCTATCTGGCATGTATTCTGACATTCTTTCTGGCATTCTATCTGGCATTCTATCTGGCATTCTATCTGGCATTCTTTCTGGCATTCTTTCTGGCATGTATTCTGACATTCTTTCTGGCATTCTATCTGGCATTCTATCTGGCATTCTATCTGGCATTTTATCTGCCATTCTTTCTGGCATTCTATCTGACATTCTTTACTGACATTCTATCTGACGTATATTCTGACATTCTATCTGACATTC
>BGPT01001658.1:96718-115099 GCA_003297045.1 Symbiodinium sp. clade C Y103 | reverse complement strand
TCTTCATGGCTGAGCTCTTCACATCTTGGCTCTTCTCACCTCTGCTTTTCAACTGTCCATATTGTCGGAAGTTTCACTTCTAAACTTCCTTCGATTAGTTGCAATATAAATACTTGCACATATTCCTTTGACCTCATGTATTCAAGTATGTTCAAGTCCAAATGGCTATCATCTCTATCAACATGACACTTCACACATACTACAAGACTCTGGGGCCCACCAATCCTACCAAACCCATAGTCCACCTTTCCTACAAAATCTTACAGAAATTTAACAAGGGGAAAAACAGGTAAAAATATGTAAACATCATCCAAAATGGAATCACTACAAAACACGTGTCAGGGGGTCCCTAATTGTGTTCCACTACAAACAGGGGTTCATTTCTACCAATGTAGGGACCCCAGGATGATTGGATTCCACGAAAAAAATTAGTTTTTCAGCATTTGTAGGGAGCCCATGCCACCCCGGTTTCGTAGTGGAAATTGGAATCCCTATCCATCCGGCAAATTCGCAATTTTGGAGGTGAATGCCCGTATACTAAGCACCATTGAGTAGCTCCTTCTGAGGTCATCAATGGTGTCCTTGGATTCCACCAAGCATCTGCTTTCCCAAATCATAAGCAGATTTATCTGTGCCTGGGCGGAAAAAATCCGTTGCTTCTTCTGACTTCCCACTGGATGCCTATCAGTCACTAAGAAAATGGGATGTACCATGCTACAGCCTCAAAGTTTGCCGAAAAAAATGGGGAAATATATTGATGAACTAACAAATCTGGGACCTTATGTCAGGAAAAAACCATTATCTTTTAACTTCTTTCCACATGATTCCAGGGTCAGCTCCAAGATGGGATGACCATTGGGTACCCCCAAATCCACTGATTAATCATCATGTTTCATCATGTTTTCCCAACTAAATGGCTATACCCATTCTCAGACACACCCCTTCTTGAAGTCCTGAGTAGGTTCAAATCACTGAAGTTCTACACGATAATGCAGGTCACAAGAACTATTTATACATCCTAGGCATGCAATGCGGTCGACATCTACCCTCTGGTAATTTAACATAGCTATTGAAAGTGGCCATGAAAGTGTTTGATTTACCTATTAAAACGGTGATTTTCCAAAGCTATGTTAGTTTACCAGAGGGTACCCACAAAATTTCAGGCTGGGAAAGTGTAGCCAAGTACAGCGTAAGTGAATCATTGCCCATCGCCAAGCCCCTTTTCATTGATGATTATCTGGGATTATACTATCCTGTACTATCCGAATATATTGTCTATCATGGGAAATCGTATTCACCAACCAGTATTTTTCGGGACGACCTTTCGGGTTTTCAACACTTTCACATACCGTAGCTATGGACAATCACCCTTTTTACAAGGTAAATCATCTACTTAAATGGGCCGTGGCTTCCATATGTGAAATCACCAGAGGGTAATTGAAACCACTAGCCAGGGATGAATTGTTGGGGCTTCACTCTCAAACCTGACCTCTAATGTTGGATTCTATTGGACCCACAGGTAGCAATTTGGAATACCTGGGAGGGTGAACGTTTACAGAAAGATGTGGAAAATCAATGGGGAAACCTCTTTGGAAAGTGACCCCAAAATGGTGTGTTGTCCACAACTATGTACATGTTTACAGGATTACAGGAAGGTATATTAATCATAATGATAAGTATGTCATCATGTTCTGACGAACGCATATGATTTTGAATCATTCTGAAAAGCATATGGGGTTTGACCAGTTTTGTATCAATCATCAACCACCAAACCATCAATTTTGAGTGGTTGACACTTTGATCTACACAAGGCGCTGCCCCAATTCGGATATCAGTTGCTTTAGAACACAACATTCGGAGTTCATGGTAGATATCACCAGTTCAGGTCCGTTACATCATCCGGTGCCATCTCCAGCTGGTGCCAAGTCGCAAAGCATGGCATTTTCCGCTTGTTGCCAGTGTTTGCCCCAGCCGCTCAAGCACTCATGGAGCGGAACACCTGAGTCACAGCAAGAAGGACCGGGGAGCGGAACGACCAGTCAACAATCGAATGGACTTCAACTTCAACAAATGGCTGGAAAATCAACGATATAATACATAATACTATATAACAATTACTCAAATTTATATTTCCGGTTTTTGGATAAAACATCAGTTAAGACATCTGGACAATTACTGGACAATCTTGATTTCAAACACATTTTCCCGATGAACCAACTCAGAGGTTCTTACGGCCATGCAACTCTCTAAGCTGCTCTATGTGCTATTGAAAATGGCCACGCAGTATTAATCCATGGTTGAACCGGTAAATGCATCAATCCTTGGATACCAACATTGTGTTTGAATCCCTTCATTGTATGATGTGTATATTGGTGCTTTCAAATATTTGGCTGTGTCCAAAGGTAATTGGGCTACAACATGCTTCGATCCCCCTACCTATGTGATGAAACAATCCCAAGTAACCAACCATTCTGGAGGGTCACGACGGTCACATTACAATGCTTTGATATTCAACAAAATAAACACCGATTCAAGATGGTTGACGGCATTGGGCTTTCCTCACTACAACCCAGGGATCAACCCGGTTGATGAGTTGGTTTGTAACTGATATTACAGAATATAACATAATATTACTGTACTGTAGGGTATATGGTAGATTTACCTACTTCTAGTTGATTGGGGTTATGAACCAACTCATAATTGGTGTGGCACCAATTGTACCCTGGTTTTCCACGTCATGCCATTGATGATGATCCCAGATGTCTACAAGAATCCACCACCAATCATCAACCAAACATCATACTGTGGATGCTTGCGAAATCCGAATCACCAGTTGGCAACTATTGGAATTCCTATGAAACACTGTATATAATGGGATTACACTGGGATAAACATGGAACACACATTAACAACCAACTGGTGCAGGATTTCGCAACCATCCATAGATTGTGTGATGATAAAATGCTTGAACCCGGAAACATGGTGCTTCAATCCCCTTTCAACAAGCCAATCAAAAGGCGATTCCTTGGTGATTCACTGACGTTCCAGGTATCCGATTTGCATGGTAACATATCCCATATTATGATTGTTATTGCTGTTTAATTTGGTAATCGATCCCATGATCTGATATCCCTTATCATCGTTCAGTAATGATTACCATCCCCAATGCTTCCTGGTTACCTCTATTTTAAGTACCGCGGGGTTAGTTCCGCTTTCTCCTCGAACCAGAATTCTGGCGATGAACCAAAACCCAGCCGAGGCACTTTCAGGCTATTGTCCATTAAAGTCCCATTTAGTTGTCATCAAAGGTGAACTGACCCCGTGACCCCTAGTATCCCCTGGTGAACTTCCCTGACCCTGACCCCGACCTCGAAGCAATTCCGGCTCCACATACGACTGCAAAGAAGTAAAACCTGGCGCCGCATCGGAACGGAACCGCGAGGATTTCGGTGACACAACTTGAATGGTGAGGAATTCTGTTCAATCATCATTAAAAAAATCCAGGTAATCAAACGTGGCTGGAAAATAACCAAACTGTAGCCCATGGAGGCTTCGTTCGCTGGGAAAATCATCTGTAAATGGGGAATTTATATGAGATTTGAAACCACCAACCAGTTTTATACAGAATCTGCAAAACAACAACATGATTTTTGCGTAGCTGGCTAGTCTGTCCAGATTGTCCATCAGCTCGAAAACCCAAATCATTAATCCACAAGGTGGTGCCCCCCGAGTGAAATATTTGTTTGTTCATCACCACTAACTTAGATTTTACCATAGAACCCAACAGTTCACCTACTTGATCCTACTTGTAATTGTAAACCAACTTAGCCATACTTAGCCAACATATTGGAGCACGATCTTGTACCATTCACCAGTCTGTTTACCTAGTTGCACACCAGTCTACCAGTTTACCGAATTTTACCGATATAGACCGGTCTCATCTGTCTAAAAATATGGGGGAAAAACGAAATCACGTGGTTGCTCACAACGAATTACAGTAACATGAATTAAGCAACAGTTCTCCATTGGGTTTCACCGTAAGATGGTTGAATCAAGTCGAATCCCAATCTTTGTTGGTTACACATGACACTCCCGGTAAATTCATCAGTTGCTTTCTTATTCAAGATTGTGGTACCCTAAAGCCAGTGGTGTCACTAATTGAAATTAAGGAAATTGCACCAACTGGGGGGTCGCAGTTTTGAAAACAAAAACGATGTGTGGCAAGGGGTTCACCCGTTCACCGACCCTTCACCGACCCTTCACCCAGTCATACCGCCCGGCAACTTGCGGTGCTCGCCCGAAACACCATCTGTTGCCCCCCAAAACGTGGGCCACGGTCGTAGCGTTGGGGAAAAACGTGTGATACCAACTGCACATTGAGTTAACTCTCCAATTTGATCAACTAACAATCCAAATGCGGAACGAACACCTTGAACTGGTTGGTGTTCAACCTGTTTTAACAAATCCCGAAAATATTACAGTCGTCATATCAACTGAGCATCCCGTTGTATGCTTGAAACATGGTTTTTTTACCACCAGGTAGTGAATGAAACTTGTCAACTAAGATGACTGAAGAACTAGTGGGATCATACTTCAAATCCCGATAAGAAGAAAAACACCAAGTAAAGGCACGACATGATTTTGTACTTGGTGGTGCATCACTAGCATCAACCCTATAGACTTACCAGACTGTTCATTGGGGTCATAAATACTTGGGATTCCTGTGGTGAGGCACCAAGAAGATGATTCTGTAATCTCCATGTTCCTCCGAAAAAAAAAGCAATGGATACAGAGTCTACGTATAGTTTGTCAGCTGGTGGTCCAGCTAGGCCATGAGCCAAGATGGGCGCCCGGCGAGGTTAGGTGCCGCTGCTTCTCCCTACTTCGCGAAGTTGCTTTACAAGTTGGTTGGGTATGGTGTATGGTGGATATATCATGACATGTCTATATCTTATGGGGTTTACAGACCACCTTGTAAACCACCTTATAATGACATTGTAGCAACCAGCAACTTAAGGTGGAAAAGTAGGATCAGATCCTAAAATAGTCATAAACGGTACCTTCCTATGTTTTTGTGGGTTAGTGAAATAATTGTTAAACAACCACCGTTTGGGAAACAACCACAGTTTGGGAAACAACATGCTAATGATGGGTTCCACATAATTCATCCATGATTTAATAAGTGCTAATCATCGTTGGTAATGAGCTAATGAATGCTAATGATATGCTATGAATGGGTCAATTGTGGTTGACAACAATTTGTTCACAAGAGTTGACCATGGGTCATTATTAGGCAGCAATAAGAATTCATTGGTGCGATTGTTCAATTTGAAGGGGTGCATAAGCACCCAATCTTGTCATCTTGCCTCTTGAAAAATTGCGGAATGCTGTCTTGAACCCACCAGTAAGCGGGCAACTAGCTGAAGCTCGCTGATTGAATGGGTCAATTCACGACTCCCTTTTTTGTACAACCGGTATCAAGTGGTGGCTAGTTTTTCTACTGTAGAATGAACATTCCAAACAGAAACCACCAACAAAAACACTGCGAAAAAAACATGTGATCTCCCGAGCTCCAGAGGTTTCTTCAAGAAATGCGACTGGCTATGAGTGGCATGCAAAATGGTGATTTTTCACGAAGAGAAATGGTCATAAAACGGACCATCGTGGGGATAGAATCCTTGATAGTGCGGATATAATGATGATAGAATAGTACACCCCGCCCATCTGGAGCCAGGATCATCCCAATCAGGAAGCGGTACATGATTCTGGTTGAGTCTTCTGAGCGTGTCCCAATCCTGTCAAAACTTTATAGATTTTATATTTGCAACCTTTCTGGTAAACTAACATAGCTATTGAAAATGGCCATTTATAGTGGATTTTCCCATTAAAAATGACCATTTTCAATAGCTATGTTAGTTTACCAGAGGGTACCCCAAAATTGTTTTGATCTTGTATCACCGCGGCCTGCCTTGGTCCCTTGTGTTTTTCATCTCGCTTGGGCTTCCCCGCTTTCCCTTGCCGTTGCCACCCACGATGCCGATCTTATCGCCAGGACTTAGGTCCATCGAAGAATCGCCATATCTAGTCATGAGATTTTAAGACTCAGATATCATTGGATTGGTTTAAGGGAAATGTTACAGGAAACCATGGATTTTCCTTTGAAATATAAGGGTTTCCTGTAAATTTCCCCTCAACCCAATCCAATGAAGATATGATTATGAAATGTTATGAATTGGATATTCGATGATGTTTTGTAGTAGGGTGTGTTCGAACACACGGTTTCTTTGGTTAAACATCACCACACAAATCCGTGCGTCAGGGTCATCCATGCCAAGTTGTGTTGGCCTCGCCTTTGTTGCAATTCACATGCTGAGGATCAAAGCCTGATGTTTGGGTTCTTTGCCTCAAAAAATCTACCCTCTGGTATTGCCTAACAGAACTATGGAAAATCAGCATTTTTAGTGGGAACATCAAATATTTCTATGGTCATTTTCAATAGCAAACTGTTGGTTTACCAGAGGGTAAACCAAAATCATCCAATCGGATTATCCTACCTGTCTGTCGCGATGGCCGCACCCCAGATTCATGGCTTCCAGTTGAACAGTTGGCAAGTGGATCATATCCATATGAAATACTGTACCCCACTTAAATTATGGGAATATCCCCAATTTTATTACTGGAATTTACAAATGTATATATAATATGTATATATATATATATGTATATATATGATTGCAAAATTATGTAGTTATAATCTTATATAGTCAGTCATAATCTCATATAGTTGTACATATGTACATATATATATATATATACACATTATACATATGATTACATATGTATGTGTTATGGTCAAAAGGTTTGTATATAGGGTATGATCATCCCACCATCATGGGCGTATGAACCCCTATGAAATTTTGGGGCCATGGCAGCCATGACCATCCCCGAACGGGTGATCCCCGAACGGGTGAATCTAATCCATCTTTCGAAACTAAGTTGGTTTGTGTTGGTTATACCTTCTGGTAAACTAACAGTTTGCTATTGAACATGGCCATAGAAATAGTGGATTTTCCCATGAAAAACATGGTGATTTTCCATAAGTTCGTTTACCAGAGGGTATATTCCTTTGCATCCCCATGAATACCCCAAATAGTTTCCCATGTTCAATGGTTCAATTTCCCCGAACGGACAGCAGGTTGAGCCCCGAACGTCACCATAAAGTCGACATCCTGCGGCCAGGCTGGGCGACTTACAAAGGGCTGCTATGCAATCGTGTTCCACATGGTAAGACTATAGAAGACTATAGAAAACACACAATATAAAAACAACCACATGTTTTTTTTCGATTCTTTCTGTTTATATCCTCAACATTTTGGGCTATCTTCGACTTGAAATATGCATCAGGCTTAAATTCAGCATATGTCAGAGAGCATAGTTTATCTGAATGTTATATTGAAACAGTTTCTGGGCCGGTCAACATTGGGTTCAAAGATGTTCAAAGTCACCGCTGAAGTCCTTGGATTTGCGACCCATGAACCCTCAAAGAAATAGAACTAATATTCCCCTAATCGATTCCCCATATTCTATTTCGTGGATTTTCTCTTGAGAAATTCAGCCTAATCATCGAATCAGCAAATCCAAGTATTCGTATAGCTGGATAATTAATCTTTGCTTCAAAACTTAGGGTTAAACACATATATAAACACCCTAAAACAAACATAAAATCCCATTCATTGACTCACCACATCATTCATTGGATTGGTTTATGGTAAAAATTACAGGAAACCCCCATATTTGATGTCAAAAACAATGGTTTCCTGTAGATTTTCCCATCAACCAATCCAGTGAATCATTTTTTCGGGGGGCGTCTCAATTCCCCATCGTCAGCTTCAACCGAGGGCCCCCCGACCTCCAGGAGCATGAACTCTTCATCATCTTCCGTGCCATAGCCGTGCGTGACGCGCCGCAACTGGTTGCCACGCCAACGCGGTGCCACGGCGTTGCGGGGGTGGGTTGCAACGGGGAACAGGAAATGGTTGGTTTGTATGTCAATAGGCCTATGAGTTCACATGACAATATAGATAAATAGACAGTTGAGAGGAAATCGGTTGAATAGGAAGTGGTTGCTCATGGTTGCTCTGTATATCAATATGATTCAACATACATGTTGTTGCAGACTTCATGCTGATATGAATTCATCATTCATTATGCCAAAGAGAGATGTAGCAACCGGACCAATCCCTGTCATGTTCGGGGATTCTACTACTCATACTCAGACAGAGCAGAAGCCCATTGGGGCTACTTGACTTTCTAAAATGCAGCTCCCTATCACGCAACCTTCATCGATATCATCATAAGTGGAACATGAGCATGTTTAAACATCGGAGATAGCGGGAATACCCTCAGAACATCAACCAGCAACTTACCATTTATTTATCCCAATTTGCTTGTTGATCTCAACTCAGTCCGTATTCAACCCCAACGCTAGTTTCTATTCATTTAAATTGAGTTGTACTCCCCAAAGAATCCACAGATTTCTGGGATATTCCCAGTTCCACCAGAGAGTTGCTGGTACCATTCGATTGGACCAGATTTGGATTCCGCGGTTCTATCTTCACTGAAAAAAATCATAGTGATGGGATGCTACCTAGATTTAGCAAAACCTGTAATTTTCCTTTAGGAATGGATTTACACTTTTCAAAATTGAAATAGACCCGGCCAAAGGCGTTGGACGATTACTTTCCACTAATCAAATCACTATCATCATGGTGAAATGTGGTGGAAGGTAACTTGGGATTATGAGGGGGACCAGAAAAGAACCACCACGAAATCCGGGACAATTCCTTCCACAATACCACAAGATGATGGAATTCGGAAATATTAGGGTTTAATCAAATTTCCAGACATTTCCAGACATAACTATTCATAATAATTATTGAATGTGGCAGAGCCAATGCAACATCTGTAGTTGGGATTGTGATTGGGTGTACTACATTATGGATTTGCGACCCATGTGTCCCCCAAAAATACCTTGCACATATTCCCTAATCTTGGTAAAACAAAGCAATTTTTATCATCCCCAATGAATCACCATTTTTATATATAGGTTGTATTCCAACCATTCCCAAATGAGTGGATTTCCCATCGGGCCTCAGCGAGGATCTCGGTCTGCGCCCCTCCGCGACGATCCTTGGGAGGCTCCGGAAACCTGACGGACGGAGGAATTTTTGAGGATCGAACCTGCTGGAAACATGGGTTGAAGCAGTGGAACTATTCACGAAACATGGTACTTCCACCATCCGAAGTGGTGAATTGATTGTAACAAATTAAGACTTGACCATAAAAAAAATATCAATTATGATCCAACACAAATTCTGGAATTAAGCATGAACATGGGAAGAAAACAAAACCACTTGACCATGATAAAATATTATAAAATGTGATTTCACCATTAAAAAATGGGACTTAACAATCAAAAACTATCGTTCAAGCCACACAAATGAGGATTGAACGTACAACGTGTGGTGATGTCAATGTCAACGGCCAAACTTTGGAGTCAAAAAATTGGCAAGAATGTACAGTACATATAATCTCATATCATCCAATCCGTATATACCCCCAGTACCCCATTAAGAAATAGTGCAAACCCTCCTCCCCCAAAAAGAGTATACAAACGGCCGTTGCGTACAGTTTCCTTGCATGTCTGGGGCCAAAGGATTCCCTGTACTGCTTACCTGAAACCAAGACGCAAACATGTGGGTTACAGTGTTACAGCCTTGTTATATTGCATCATGTAAGTTCATGCAGTTGCAACCAACCATGGCTATCCGAAAATTCTCCAGACACACCCCAGATAGATTTCCATCCCATAAAACAATCCCATAAACATCCCATAAACCTATTATTCACAAGGTGGTGCCCCCCTGGTTATAAGTTCACTTCAGCTGCCCTGCCTGAACTTGATTCGCTTCACCTTGGATAAGATAAAAAACGCCATCCCAGCGATGGAAACTGCGAACGCGGCTGGGATTTGAAACAAAGTATATATGGCTGTGACAACAGAGATGATAATAGTATGCTGTGTAATAGTTGTCACTTTCAGTGATATTTCCAAATAGTGATAATCTGAAAATACATTCTTAACAAAGATACGAAAGCCCAATTCAACAGCCTGGGTTTTATTCATCCACGGTTGACATTACAACACAACCACTTAGAGGAGCATCCTACTTACCAACAGGTTAGTAAGCATAGTATAGCATACTTAAGACAGATTCATAGATGGGATATATAAGCCGCGAAATGCAGACTTATTAACCAAGGCCATAAATCAGTTGCAGTACCAACTGGGATAAACCTTCAAGCAACAGTCGATGGATTTCATAATGCTGCGCCTCAGTCGATTATGAGTAGAATTGCACCAAGGGCGCCCAGAGTTCCGCCAAGTTTTTTCATGATTGGTATTGACACCCCCGTTTTTGTGGATACTGTACAACCAACTTTGTGTGCAAAATTCTGGTGTTAGTAGGTTTTACCCTCAATTCTGAACCATATTTATGCTTTTGTTAGCAACTCATCAAGCTGGATCCACATCCACATCGCTGCTGAGTGACAAAGGCAGGAGGCGGATCAATTCCATTCCTCAGCCAGTTTTCTGTCGGCGATTTTGTTCCCCCATTTTACCCATGAAACACATGGGAAGTAAATTCATGTGTCCTGAGGAAATAATGTATGCACAAGAGATCATAGATGATTTTCTAGCTCGTGATCATGATAGATCACGGAAGGATAAGGTGACAAATGAATGGCAATGATTCATGGTACAATGGCAAGATGTGACCATGATGAAACCATCTCCCATTGAGAAGGCATGGTAGCCTCTCCGATGATTTCTCCTCAGTGATTGAAAAAACTCTTCGATCTGTTGGGGGGGTGCTATACCCTCAGGTGTCCTCAAACATGGCTTGCTGGAAAATCCATCGTTCAGTTCAATGATTTTCCCATCAAAACCTCTAAGGCTAGTTTGGTGAGTTTCCAGCCAGCCACGCTTGAGGACACCGGAGAGTTTTTTTGATATAGATCTGGAGGTCGATCCTTGAGCTTGATTTTTGCAAACAAAAAAAAACGCATTCTGTGAACTGTGATTTTCCTTGAGCAACTTTTTGGGAATGGTTCATGCGTATTCATAAGGGGAGAAGCATCTAAAAAGGATCTAAAATGATCTAAAAAATATTGATGGTTGTATTCATGCAAGCAAGAAAACGATGAGGGCTGAGTCATTTCTTCATCTTCACTATCCAAGCGAACCCGTCCGTTCTCGCCCAGGCACTCGTTGATATCTTCGAGCTCCTGGTGCTTTCAGCCATTTAAAAAGTCTGGTAAATAATATGAAAAAAACCGTTGGTTTTCATGAGTTTCATGATGAATCCCAAAGTTCGATTCTTGATGGTTGAGCCATACCGCAACTATGAGTGGCTTGGCAGCAACCAGCTAAATTAATCTAAATCATCAATGTAAACCCCGGATTAAAAACCCTGGTTGGGCAATTAGGGGACACCCTGGCAATTATATTGGTACTGCCCGAATTAGACCGCCTGGGGGTTTATTTTAACATTACTCGACAAATGTGAGAACCGTTTGGGAATTGTCTAGCTAAGTCTCAAGTTACTTGACTCAAGTCCTTTCGGTCATGAACTAACCCTCATGATTTCGCCCGACTTTGCACAAGCAGTCAACTATAAGGAGGTTTGTTGAAATGCCGGACCCTCCTAAGTCAGCAAAATTCGTCATGCAAAACCACAGATCTGGGGGTACCCCCCTACCTTGGGAAACATCGACATGCGACAGCAGTCTTGAACATACCTGCTGGTTGAGCCGCCATGCCGAGAATACCCTAGTCAATTGGGGGGCAACCCCCGATTTTTTATGGGAAGTTATCCCAAAATTGCCTTATTTCAGGTCAGTTATATAATTCAACCAGAATAACTAGTGAAAATAGTAGAAAGAAACATATTTGAACCAACCAACTTTGGTTCAATCTGTGTCCAAATCGTGGTCTTTGCCGAGCGGAAATTTGCAATCATCCCAACCACTAAAGCAAGATTGACCCAGAAACGTCCAGATACACATTTTGGAGCCAATTATCAAATACAATCAAATACAAATTCGAGTTGGCGAAATCCCCATGTTGGTTAAAAAATAGTTCAATCATCTTGAGTTCCTAGTGAAACCTCCATTTTTCTTGAAGCCGGTTTGCTTGGGATCCCTAGCCCACGGCCTTGGCCCTCTGCTTGCGTGCTTGCGCCAAGGACTGGTTACCTCAACATCTGCATAGACCCTCCCTTTGTACTATGTACCAAGAAAATATGGTGTTTGATCCCATATCTGCAATACATTTACCCTTTTGGATCTTTTTTGGGGGATATTTGGAGGGTCTAGGCTAACATGAAGAACCAAGTTTCACCAAGTCACCAACAAGAATCAACCAATGGTGAAGTGGTGGTTAATGCCATCTTTCGATTCCTGCGCGTCTCATTTATTGGCGGCAATACCTTTGATACGAAAGCATGAGGATTCCAAAACATCAAATCTCTATCTCAAGCCACACTTACCGTGGGGATTCAATCATCTTGTGAGGATGCTTTTCAAAGGCCAAAAACATGGTCTTCGGACGTGATTGGAACCCCTCCAATCATACTGGAATTGAATGGTATTGGATCCCCTTCTGGGTAGTTGTGACGAGTTGAAATAACCAGCTGCAACCTCGAGCGATGCTCGCATGCCGCAAGTCCCAAATCCCCAAACCAAGGCGCTCTTATTCACTTTGATGTATTCCTCCAACTCCTTTCGCCTCTTCTCCTGCACTTTAAGACCATGGAGAATGGAAGACCCCAAGTCGTCTTGTGGTCAACCTGGGGATGGACTGGGAGGCACTCTATTTTCAAACATATCCACAGAATTTGGTGACAGGTTGGGTCTAGGAGGGAAATAACTACAATATAGTACACTATTACATACTATCACTATATTTGATTATACTAAATTTGGTGAACTGTTGGGTCCATGAGGGATATAACTATAGTATACTATTAGTATATCCATGGAGTTTATGAACCAGCGTTCACATCATTGGGGCTCGTCACCTGGTACCAACAACGATCTGCCAGAGATGTGGCGAAGAGGCGGCCATGAAACATCTACGGACCATCTATGGAAACATTGAAGCAAGAATCGTATGCTTCATCAAAGTTGATATCATGCAATACTGTGGATGGAAGAAATCCTGAACCAGTTGATAGATGGTTTATCCCATTATTTATAGGGTTTCAGCATGTTTCAGCCATCCAAGGTGCAGGATTTCTTCCATCCGCCGTATCACATATATATTATGAAAAACATGTTCCACATCAAGCAATCATTGCTTCATCCAAACAGTTTTCCGGCACAAAAACCCCAGAGATGGACCTTTCAGAGCCTTTTCCAACACTGCTCTCCGGGCTCTCCGCACAACCTTCAAGTTTCATATCTGACCTTCTCCCCAATTTGGGCTTGTCCCAAATTGGCTGGTGCTGACATCAATACGTCGACTCATACCTTCCCTTTTGAGGATATTATAGACAGATTCTAGATATACCAATTTAAGTATTTGTCTACATTCAAGTATTGAGAAACCTACATATATACATGTTTATTTGTATTTGTTATACTGTACATGTAATTTCCTATACATCAACATATAATATATATATATATATGTACACGTATAGATTGTTATATATATATATTATGCAATATATATATATATATATGATAACATGTATATATATATATATTAACATGTATATTTTTATATTATAACATGTATATATATATATTATAACATGTATATATATATTATAACATGTATATATATATACAATATATATATATATTAATATATAATATACATTAATATACGTTATATTCCGTTATAATACGTTATACATAAACGTAGACCCAGTGTTTGCCCAAGATCAACTGTTGCCAGCGGCCCAGGTGATCTAAGCCTCAAATACGAACAACCCATCTCTAGCCGTCTCCTGGAGATCATATTTCTTCTTCCAGGTTTCCATTTTGACCTCCTTTTGTCTCACAAAGTCCGTGTAGTTACCTGAGGATCATCATGCAATCAGCATTCCAAACATTAAATAGAACCCACCAACTCGAACCTAAGACGTTTCACTTGGCCTCTCCTCAGACATGGAAATGGAAAAAAAAAACATTGTTTCTGGGATATGAAAACCATCAATGCAACTTTTCATCAGTGATTTCTCACTGCCAGATTAGATTGCCAGAATTTAAAATCAATATCTGCACTCATTAACTAACCAACTCAATCTGTCTCTGTAAACCCCGTGTTTTCGGTGATCTCTGCGTCCCACCTTTGTAGCTGTAGGTCATCCCTTCCACCGTCTCCACAACTCCTGACAGCGAAACAGCGACCTTCATGGCTTAGATATCCATGGTATCAACCACCATTTCAGGTTCACCAGTTGCTGATGTGGTTTTGCCATTTGGATTCACCAGTTACCACGGACCAGAAGAAAAAGAAACTCATGTTCATAGAGTGGTACACTTTAAAACTGAACCCTCCAGAAATACAGACTTTGTGTCCAAAAAAACCCTTAAATTTGTATAAAATTGCCGGTGTTAAATGCGTAGTACGAGTAGCCTGCTTGATGATAAGTTTGTTTTGCATTTCCAAGAAATACTGGATCCAAAGTCTGTGTAAGTATCTTGTTCCTATTTTCTTGATGAGATTGAATAGCAGCATCACCTTTTCATTCTTCATCAAATGAACTCATGCAGTTGTATTACAGCTGGTGTTTGATAACGTTTATGCCAACCTCCAAATACCTTTGAACATATATGCAAGTGCGAACATATAGTGGAACATGATGCAACAGCTATGATGCATCAAAACTCTTCATCTCCCACAGCCCCAAAGCTTAATAAATGCTGTCCCAAAGCAGCCAACCAGATGCTATGCAGAACATCTTCATTACCACGATGCAACTGGCCCATGGCCCATGGCTGTTGTTGGTCTCTGGCCACGTGGGCCTGCTGTTCTGCAGCCAAGTTTCTGTTGCACACGCGGTTCATGAACTCTCGGTCGTGGGTCACAATCTTGGCCCAGGTTTTTGGGAGCTGATGAAGCACAACACAGGATGTTGATATATGGATTTGTGTCCAAATCTTGGGAAATCCGCCCTAATCCCATGGTGGCCATTTTTTCCATGAACATGGCCATAAATTGGGGGTTTGCGCTATTTACATACAAACCTGTATACGTGTGGCAAACATTTAGACATGCGCACCTAGAAGTGAAACACCACCAAGCTGAAGGGGCACTGTTTGGCAGTCGAGCTGGTCTGTTTCAACCGGTTGGTCCTTTAGAAATTAGGAAACCAAACACTGACTGTTTGCATCCATGTGTGGAAAAGTAGCAACAATAACATTGTAAATTTCAGCACTCTTGCATGTCATTAAAACATACTAAAACCCAATAGGATCGGGCAAACATCCCATGGAATCATCCGGCGCTGAGAATGACACAACCATCGGCAACTCCTGTTGAGTGAGGTACCTCTCAATCCATTCGACCTCGGCAACAAACCCGTGGAGATGGACTTTTTCGCTGATCAGCAGCATACTGCATGTGCAAACGTCAACGAAAAACTCGCAACATTTGGATAAATTGGAAAACATTTCAGCCAATTGCTGGCAGCTGTTTCAAGGAGGGGTCAATGAACATAACAACTGCAGAATGTGTACCCGCTATGAACATCCAAACATCTTCCAACAGGGCCCGTTGTGTCTTCGGAAGATCGTAACTGTTTTGGCAGTTGGGGAAACGGTCAAAACAATTAGGTCACTTCAGCATGTTTCAACAATTTGGTAAACCGAATACCTTCCCTGGGCAGATTGTAAGGAAGTGATCCGAACCATTCTCTCCCAGTGATTTGCAACTGACGATGCAGCATGTGTTCGAAATTGAACACAACATTATACAAACTGCACAATTTGTTTGGCAAATTAAAAACATGTTGTGCAATGTGTATATATATATATATATATTAATGAAACATGTTGGAAACTTACAACGTGCGTATTGTCTCTGCACTTTCTGTGCTGCATTTACAATCCGCGCATTGCATCTACAAGGGGCCATGTAAGCGGCATTGGTTTCCTTAATTTTAGGATGAATCATGATGTATCAGTGTTATGAAAACATGATGATCATTCACCTGACTGAAAAAATCAGACATTTTGGATCATTTTGCCATGGTTCCCTCTACCAGCAGTTATACAATGAAAGGACCAGAGGTCATAATCTCGAATGTTGAAACCTTGCAAAGTGGTGGGCCCTAGTCTTCCCTAGTCAGCAGCTAGAGTGGTTTCTAGTTGATACAACTAGGTTTTGGAAGATACGTCTAAAAAATTGTGGTAAAAAAAAAAACAACCTATCAGGAGACAGCACCTTGCGAAATACTGAAGCCCTGATACGCCAGCCCAGCAATGCCCAGCAAACTCACCAGGAACGTTCCTTTCGCCAAGCGACTGCTTGCAAGTCCAAGTGATTTGTCGGCTCGTCCAGCAACAAGACATCAGGCCTGCGGTGATTTTCGAAGGGATATATGAGTACCACTGCGGTGGATTGAAGGCGCGCAAGTTGAGTTTTCCTCAACAAATGTGGAAACACAATCAGCCAAATTCAAACTATCTGGGATTTGAAAGAACCAGTAAAATCGGGGGTTCAATCCGTAAACGCGCGTGTGCTTATGGTGCTGACGGACGAGGAAGTTACAATAGAACTACAGCAATAGATATGAAAGCGGACCTGGGCCCAAGAAGAAAGAACTTCATGACTTCTCATTCTTCTCATGCCTGCAAGGCCTGAATATCCAGAAAGCCCCAGGCCGTCTCAATATATCCTGATCATGCGTTTTTCTATGTTGGGTAAACCTATGGCGCCTTTACGTAAGTTGATAGTTTGAAGAAATGGCCCTGCTTTGAGACGTCCGCAGCGCATAAGGGAGCTGAAGACCATATACGTGGTTCCCCTGTCACTGTCCCCGAGACGGCCAGCCTGAGCATGAAGATCTTGCAAACACCAATCCTCACCTTCGAGCGTCTGCTGCTAACACCGGGTAGCGGGGGAAAACCGCCTGCAGCCTCCTTATTTTTGGAAGGAAACTGGCTGTTACTGGGGGGCTCAACTTGCTTGCATAAATCCCACCACGCATCTAAAAACTCTAAAAGCTGAGGCGAAGCATCACCTTTAGTCTCTGTGCTGCGGCCACAAAGCTCCAAATGACTAGTTTTCTGGACATGTTTCAAGAAGTTTATACGTGCGGCAATATGGGAGAAACAATAGCAAAATCTGGATGCAACACTATGGGGCTCAACAAGCTAGGTCAAACTTTTGCAGCAAGGTTATCATCCTGTTGGATCTGGCCGAGTTGAACATAAGTATATATGATTGTGGAAGCTCCATTGATAGTGACCCCCAAAGAAATAGAAGACCATTTTACCTATTTCAGTAGGAGTTGGCTTTCGAATGTTTACGAGGTTAGATATATATCTACTAAATGTTACTATTAAAACTATCTATACACTGTGATCAGCTGGGGTTGAATTCCCTGGGACCAGGTATTGACCCCATAGATCAGCATTTGGCAATTATCCAAACAAATTGTTCACATTTTCCCGAATGCGTAGCAAGGGTTCCCGTTTCACTCTGGGGGTTTGGGGGTTGAGGGTGTGTTCGCCAGACGTTGCGTCCACAACCGCCACCGTTCGCAACCGTTCGCAACCGTCCGCGGTAGGACGCTATGGCCGCTGTCTATAGGGGAAGCTGCAAAAGTTATGATGTTTTGGCGTGTCGAAACGCCGCTGTCTATGGGGGAAGCTGCAAAAGTGATGATGTTTTGGCGTGCCGAAACGCCGTTGTCTATGAGGGAAGCTGCAAAAGCAATCATGTTTTGGAGTATCGAAAGGTCGCTGTCTATGGGGGAAGCTGCAAAAGTGATGCTTTTTTGGACTGTCAAAACGTCGTTGTCTATGGAGGAAGCTGCACAAGTGATGATGTTTTGGACTGTCGGAACGTCGTTGTCTTTGGGGGAAGCTGGAACAGTGATGATGTTTTGGACTGTCGAAACGTCGTTGTCTATGGGGGAAGCTGCAAAAGTGATGATGTTTTGGACGTTTCAAACGTGTCGAAACGTTGTTTTGTGTGGCATGTGTGGCATTTTGTGACATTTCAAGTCAGGAGTGTCTCCCATGGGTGTCTCCCAAGAGTGTCTTTCCAGGGGTGTCTCCCAAGAGTGTCTTCTCAAGAAT
>BGPT01001658.1:40561-94840 GCA_003297045.1 Symbiodinium sp. clade C Y103 | reverse complement strand
ATTCCTGTGTGGTTTCTATGGTATTCCTTTGCAATTTCTACAGAAATTCTATGCAAAAGGATTTCTATGCACTTTCTATAGGATTTTTTTTATTTCTAAGTGTTGTTTTGAATATTTCTATAGGATGTCTAAAGAATTTCTATGGGATGTCTGTGATATTTCTAAATGATGTCCATGGTATTTCTANTTTCTATAGGATGTCTAAAGAATTTCTATGGGATGTCTGTGATATTTCTAAATGATGTCCATGGTATTTCTATATTTCTAAGGGATTTCCATGGAATTCTTGTGTGATGTCCATGATATTTTTTACAATTTCTACATAGAATTTCATGGGATGTTGAAACTTGCCAAGAATTCATAGTCTTGACACACATTGTTATAGTTTTCCAATGCACATCTGCTTGAAACCTGTAATACTTCTCGAANGAATTCATAGTCTTGACACACATTGTTATAGTTTTCCAATGCACATCTGCTTGAAACCTGTAATACTTCTCGAAACAAAACAAGCCAAACATAGGTTTTTGGGGGGGGCTAGCATATATATATATATATAAACCAGTTTCCTGCTCACCACGCCTTTTTCATCTGCGATGCGAGGGTTGTCCATCGCCAGCGGTCCCATCACCATCACTGGGACAAAAGCTGGTGTTTCTTCCANGTTTCCTGCTCACCACGCCTTTTTCATCTGCGATGCGAGGGTTGTCCATCGCCAGCGGTCCCATCACCATCACTGGGACAAAAGCTGGTGTTTCTTCCATACCAAACTGAGACGCCACAAAGGGCGGGATTTGCTCCACGGGTGGGGGAGCTTGAGAATGCAGGTGATTTGTTGCAAGTTTGATGTCAAACCAGCTTCCTGCTCACCACGCCTTTTTCATCTGCGATGCGAGGGTTGTCCATCGCCAGCGGTCCCATCACCATCACTGGGACAAAAGCTGGTGTTTCTTCCAACNTTCCTGCTCACCACGCCTTTTTCATCTGCGATGCGAGGGTTGTCCATCGCCAGCGGTCCCATCACCATCACTGGGACAAAAGCTGGTGTTTCTTCCAACGTTCCCCCGTGCCTCTCCATGCTCCTCTGTGTCTTCAGTTTGGTACAGTCGTAGCCATGTATTTGGTGGTATGGCTGCACGAAGAAAAATCAGGGCTTGGTCAAGGATCCTCGGGAAAGCAGAGGCAAGCTGCTGAATCTTCTGCTTCGCACTGGCAGGCATCTGTTCTGTGAAAGTAGTGTACATGACTTCTTGGATGTACACATCCATGACTTTCGAAGATACCCACCTGCCAGCTCTTCTCACTCGCTCTGGGTCCTGACACTCAAGCAATAAAAAGGTTGCTCCGCCAGGTCGGAGTGAGCCCAGATCAAAGGGTCGCTTGTTCTTGATTCTCTTCGTTGGTAAACCTAAGCCTGTCAAAAGATCATTGAATCTGCGTCTCAAAGTAGAAGCTGAAAGGGTCCAAAGTTTTGCATCACGTGGCATCATGCTGAAGACTCCATCTAGCAGAGAAATGATGTCTGGGGGATCTATCTTTGCTGCTTGATGGCGAGCTGCACGACCTCGAGTCTTTGGTGAATTGATCCTATAAGGAGCGCAAAACGCACCCCCGGTGCAGCATCGCGTGGCAGTATAAGATCATCCCTCTTTGCCATCAAAACTTCGCCAATCCGCAGTATGCCAGCCCACGCCAAACCAAAAAGCGAAGCCTCAACCGGCCAACCCCAAAGTAGAGCTAGACTCATCATAGCCAGCAAAACAGATAGGGGGAGCGCAGGATGATGTTGGGTTGGCTCATCTGCCAACCAAGCAAAGCACAAATCCCAGGCTCCAGTCAGTTGCTTCTTTATGGCTGGGCGATAAGATGCCACCGCGTTGATCGTCTCCGCAAACTTTCCGTACGCCTTTCCTGCAGCATACATTTCCTGGCCATACATGACCAGTAGCCGGCAGATTTCTTCAGGATCCGGAGGCTTTGCAGTGAGAAGTACTGCCAGCATGATCCCATGAGCCTCGTGCAGCCAAGCACGAAAATCTGCAAGCAAAACACTGCGCTTCTTCAAGGTGTCTGTTCTGACCACTCGTGTTGCAACCAGATTCACGCTACTTCGTCTTGCTGCTCTCTCCCTCTCCAGTGCAGTTGATGGTTCCATGGCAAAGCTACCTACCAAAACGAATGGCAAAATCCATCTACCGCTACAGGGGGCTCTCCTAGGGACACTTACGGAAGTCCAAACCCAGCACACGACACAGGTCCAGACAAGAGGTGCCAAGACAAGGAGATGATTGCTAAAAATCCAAAGCAGAGAAGACAACTGGTCGGATAAAATCCAAATCCAACACCGACCTTGATCAACAGGGCCAATTTGCCCAAAGACTGAGGCTGCATGAGAGTCCACCGAAAAGTCCAAAATCCAAATGGGAGCAGCCTCAGTCTTTACTGTCAAGGCAAGGAGGAGGACAAGCCTGACCCAGTTAGCAGCGAATCTTTTGAGCTGACAGGCGTGGAGGATTTTAAGATCTGAAGCTTCCAACAGAGAGAGGAGGGAAATTCTGGCTCTGCCTCGGAGGCGGACCCTTCTGGTTGGGTCATCTGCGACATTTAGACGCGTTGGCGCAAAACACCAACCAGGCTGCAAGCCAGTCGCAAGTTGAAGTGCTGCTGACCTTCGGCACACAACTTGTAGGGACTTGGAACTGCTCCTCCCTTTTGCCAGGGCGCCCTTTGCGACTCTGGAATCCATGAGCCCTACAAAACGTGCATCCCGCATCTTTGCTGCAGCACAGGTGAGGATAGCCAAACCTGCATGGCCCTCCAAAACATTTATGTGCGACTTCCTCTTCCAGCTCCAGCACTTCTCAGTCCTCCATTTGTTTGACACCAAAATGTCATTTGTCACAGGGCTCTCTTCTCAAAACCAGCTGCAAGGTGATCAGCGAGATCCCAAGTGTAAACCGCCGAAGGTTTCGTCCAGGCACCTTCTATTCTGACATGTTCGTGCCCACCGGGACACTTCACTCCCAATCTCTCGGCCTCCAGCAGGTAGGAAATGAACCGAAATTCTTTCTTATGCCTGGAGCCGAATTGGCAGGAGGCACAAACAAATTCTTCAAACCCCTCTGCCAAAAGGGAAGACCAGGCTGGGAGCCATGCCATTTTCGAGAGCCTAGGTTGCTCCTTGCCACACGGCCTCTTGTGTCTCCTGCCGTGGCGCAAAAGGAGGAAAGATCTGTTGGCAAGAAGATTGCCCAGGAAAGTCTTCTCCTCTGTCAGGTCAAATCCTTTGGGCTGGGAGTAAGAGCGGACCATTGGATGAGCTGCTGGGGAGAAGCTGGTGCAGGGAGGCTCTGAGAGGAAGGATGCAAAACGCCCGCTCTCTATCATGTACATGCACCACTCCAGAAGCCTGTGATCTGTCATGTCGTAGTGCCTTGATGCTGATAGGTCCAGAGGTGGGGCAACACTGAATCCTCTGTCACTCAAACAAGATGAGACCCTGCCAGATCCGCCATAAAACTCTACAAAGTCAAAGTAAAGCAAGGGCCCTCTGCCCGGCGGGATCTCCTCAAAAGGGTTTTTGTTGTCTTCGCCAATCTCATGGACCTCTTCACCTGCCGCCGCCAAAAGAGAGAGATTCGCCGAGTCGAGTCTCGTATAGCAACCTTTCTTGTCGCTACCCAGCCAAACTGCCTCTGTAACCTGCGCAGGCAGTTTTGAGGAAACAACAGCACCGAGACCCAGAGAGGCATCTGAGGCGAAGACATGTTCACTGACATGGACTGCAATCAATGTTTGTGATTGCAAGAGGGGAGAGGGCAGACAGGATGATGAGCTCTTCAGCAACAGCTTTTGGTAGAGGCCACAGTTGATTCTGCCTGTCTCTCTCGGCTTCGGCTGCCAAGCTGAAAAGTCCATTCACAGCCGATGACAGGCACCTCTTGTACATCAAAACTGAAACCCAATTTCCTGCTAAACGGGAGAGAACTCTTGAAGACAAAGCTGGAAGTCTAGCACAGCGGAGGCTGAGCACTGACAGTGCCAGGGAAGCAACTCCTCTCCTCACTGCCGCAAGGTCTGCTCTGATTTCTGCCCCTGCTGCCTTGAAATTGTCACTTGCCTCTATGTCTTTCTCAACCGACCCCAAAAGCTCCTCCGCATCGTAAATTTCTCTTGCCTTCGCAAGTGCCCTGGCTGCAAAACTGTTCAAGAGCGGCACATGAAGCTCCTCAACACCAAGAGCGAAATAATCGTCAATGATGAGTCCTTCGTACTGCCGAGATGAGGGAAACAGGGAGTGTCCCTGCAACCTCCGCTCAGGGCGGAGCAAGCCGCCCCTTCTCAGAACCTCCTCATGGGCACTCAATGCAAACTCAACGCCCAAATGATCTCCTTGGAAAAGGGATGCGAAGCAAGGAAAAACTTTGGAGCCCTGCTGGGTCTTTTGGAGAGGGGCCTTCTTCTCAAAACCGTCTCCAATATCCTCCCGTCTCTTTCTGCACTTCCTCGCCTTCTTGTCCTCCAGAAAACTTTCAAAAGCTGCAGTGCTGGAGAAGGAGTCAAGTGGGTAGGAGAAGGGAAGCATATTGCAAGCCGCCCGCTCCTTGGTGACGGCTGACTGGTGATAAAAATCTCTCCTATCTGTCACTGACCCCAGGATCTTCTCAACATACGGCCGCACTCGCAAGTTTGTCAGAACGAACCCTGGTGGCAAGAAATGACTGGGGCCATCTATCGACCTCTCTCTTGAATTAGGAATCCTCCTGTCACCAATCTGCCTGTCTATCAGGGGCCCTTTGAAAGCATTAAACACCTTGCAAAAGTGCTGCTCCTCACATGGCTCCTCCTCAAGGTGTAAGAGCCCTTTCTGACTCCAAAGGAAAGCAAGCTTCAAGTTCTCCTCACGCTTCTCGCATTTGAACGATGGCCACACTGAAAAATCATCCTCTCCTCCATGAAGCAAAAACTTTGGCTCTTGGTAGGGCAGCCAAAATGGCCCTGTGAGAAACTCCTCCATAGGCCACTTGCCTTCTCCAACAAGTTTCAGCCTGGCCACATCAAGTGACCGGTAGGGTCTCAGCTGCGGGAAGTCCTCCTCAGGGAAAAGGCTTCCATCCTCCACAAACTTCCGCACGGGCTGCTGAACATAGCTTTGGCTCAGCTCATTGTTGCGCTCAAGAAACTTCTCAGCCTGAAAGAGCGCTGCACCTAATTCAGGGCCGGAGCGTCCAGGGACTATTGGATAGTCACCCCCATCAGCTCCACACACGACCAAGAGCGACCTGAGTCTCTGAAGACATTCAAGCTGATTTGCATCGGGTCGCCTCTCAAGCTCTGCTAAAGTTGGATATCTGCCCAGATAAAAATAGTTCAAGCAAAAGACCACCACATGGAGCAACCTCTTTCTTGCCAGAACCTCCAACTTTCGCCTATTCAGCTTGAGGCCGCTTCTGCAAAAACATCCGGGATGTGGGGCAGGAAGCGGATAGATCGTGGTCGACGAGCTTTGAACATCTCGCCACATCGCATGAAAAGACTGCTGCAAATGCCAAGAAAAACGGCCTCTGCATCTGAGAATCCACCTTGGCAGGCAAAGTGCCCACCTGGAAAAATTAATAGACGCCACCAGAGGGTTTGGCTCCTGCCCCTCAGATGGGTACTCTCCTCCATGCTCACCTTCTGTACTGACGCTCAACTTTCGGCGTCCTCCGCCGGAGCATTCTCGCTCTTCTCGCCTTTGCCTTTTCCTTTCTTCTTGCCCTTTGCCTTCCCCTTTGGATTGGCTGCTGCTGGGGCATTTCCTGAAGAAGTCTCGGAACCTTGCTTTGCTCCGGTCATCTCTGTTCGCTTTGCATTGATGACCTCCAACTCCTTCAGGAACGCTAATGCGCAGGTCACCCAGCGCTGATCCGCTAGGGGCGCAAATGCCCTCGCCCTGGATGTCAGGCTCAGCTGCCTGTTGATGAAGATTGAAGCAGGAGGATCCTCCTGAAGGCACAGCAAAGTCGCCAGCTCCATCCTTCCATTGTCCAAACATGCCTGCTCCAAAGTCACTGCCAGAAGCGCCAAGCCATCCATTGCTGCAGGAAAGTTCTGAGCCATCATGAAGTCGAAAATGCTCATGACCTGATACTGCAGCTGTCCAAGCTCGCGGCAACGGCCGTAACCGCCGAAGCGCTCCAGGTATCGCACACCACTCACACCTCTTTGAAGGAGCTCCTCTGCAGGAACATTGGATGAGCTTGTAGGAGCCATCCGACGCGCCATGCTCTGAAGCACTGCCTGAAAGAAAACTCCTCTGTGGGACGCCAGCTCTGCTTGCAACTTCGCCCTGGCTGATGCACCTCTCGTTCCTGAGCTGCTGCTGCCTGTGAGTTCTGCTATTGGGTCGCTGTGGTTGGATGCTACTTGATTGACCAAACTGGTCAGTGCCTGGCTCTGTGCATAAACTGCTCTGGCAAGCGAGTCTCCTGAACTCAGGGACAATGTCTGATCTTGTCCCAACTTCTCGTCCTCCAAGGCTTCTATCTCCGGAGGCTTGGTAACGCCAGGAGAAGCCAATAAACCAGGGGAGGCTCGAGCTGCCGTCCTGGGTGGTGGCTGCGTTGCTCTGGCAAGCTGGGTCAACGGGATCTGGCTGGCTGGGGTTGGCTCGAAGGATTGGCTCAAGGGCAATGGTAGTGGCTTGCCCCCTACCGGTAATCTGGCTTCCATTGCGGCCTGTCTGTCGCTGAGTCTGCCCAGCTCGGCCGAAATCTTGGGGAGGCTGTCCAATAAACTCCTCATGTTCTGGGCCAAACTGGCTGTTGTCACGCGCTTTGCTTTGGGCTTTGGCCCAGCGGCGGAAGGCGTAGCCCCTCTTAGCGCAGGTCTTCGCCTGCGTGGCTGAGGGGAAGCTGACTGCTGCTCTTGCTGCTCCTCTGCCTCCTTCGAAATGAGGCCCAAAAATTGAGCCCTCCTCTCCTCTTGCGCCCTCCTCCAAAACTGACGCAGGGAGAAATCCTCTTGGCACGGCGAGAAGCACTCCCGCTTCCCTCCTCATAAGTGCCAAAACTGTGCACTCTGCTACCTCCTCTGACTCTGGATCCAAAACCCATGAAAGCACGTAGGGCTCCACAGTTCCTGTCGCCAGCACCAAGTCGTCCAAAGAAAGAACTCCATCCATTGTATCCAAATCCTCCATTGCAACTATTGGATTGCCTCAAAGGATGAGAATCCAGCGGCAGAGAGATATGTCCTTGCCTCCAGCTCTGAAGGGAAGGAATGAGATACTGGGTTGCTTCCTTCGAGGTCTCCAATGATCCTCCAATAGGATGTGGCCGATGAGCACAAGGTTGGCCGGTCAATGGAGTCAGCCCGCAAGATTGCGTAGAATCGAGGGCGAAGGTCGATCTGACTAGACCTATTGGGGCTACCAACGCGGCCAGCAAGAACAGCACCACCCCACTGGCCAGCGCGCCAGGCACGTTTGACCCGGTCTTGGCCGGAAACGGCCGATCCTCCCAACCTTGTGGCTTTCCTGAGCCACTCACTCGGGCAGTCCTGGAAGCTGCTCTCAATTTGCGCCCTTGTCTCCAAAGACCGTGGCAAAGCAGGGCGTGGAGAATCAGGAGCTCGGGACGAGATGAGATCAAAGGAACCCACACTGGCAGTTGGAGAGCCACCACTGTTAGAAGAGCCCAAGGCCAGGACCTTGCGGAGGAATTCAGTGGCTTTTTCTGGTGGCCCTTTGATGGAGATCTGAAGGTCCGAGACCTGGCACTTGAGTTCAATGTGGCCTTCGTCGTTGGGCCCCACACTCATCAAGGTACCCAGCCAGAGCTGAGTAACGGGATCCTGGAGTAGTGGTGGATGGCCTGAAGACAGATGGCCCAGGGGAGGTGGCTCGAAGGGAAGTCCAAAAAGTCCACAAGGTGATGACGCAAAGACAGATTCCACCGAGGCCCCCAAGCAGGAAAGCAAGAAGGATGGCAGAGATAGTTGGTTGGGTGCAGTAGGCTGGGCAACCCAAACCAAAGAAATTTGTCTTGGCACCTTCAATGACCAGGGGACAACACGGGACAGAGCTTCGAGCATGAAGGAGCTTGAGAATGCAGGTGATTTGTTGCAAGTTTGATGTCATATATGTGCTATATATATATATATGTCCATTGTATCACCATTCTTATCACCCCAATATCAATGTATGTTACATTGGAGCTGCATATAGATATCCATGGTATAGAGCTATCCTAATCTCAACGTTGTTATATTACTCTCATACCCCAAACTCTGCGCCGCGGTTTCGGGCGTCCTCGGTGGACTCGCTGTTGTCGTCGCTGATCTCAACGGTGCTCCAAGACTGCACGCCAGCATCTGCTCCAGGGCTGGTGTCCTGGAAATGACGGAGGCATACAGTTACTGGGGCCCCAGTACATGAGGATTTCTCGAGCAAAAATGAGGAATTTACCAACCAAAATGGTATGTTACAATCATTTTTATGTTAGCTAAGTGGGTTGATATCACTCCAATAACCATGGTTTATGATACTTAACTTATACTTGGGGGCACATTGTAAAGATTATGTTTATATATAAGTATGATAAGAATCTTGGGAACAATGATAAAATAGCCATATAGTCATAACAGTTGTCATATGTTGTAATTATTGTAGTAACCACGATAAGAAGAATATGATCATAGTATATAATTTCATTTGATTAACAATGCCAATATAATTAGAATACAAGGTACTAGAATGACTATATTCTGATCATGCCCTAATCACAACAATAAGAAGAAGAATAGTCATAGCAACGCTCTAAGTCCAGTCCTTTCAATCATTTCCGCGTGGACATGAGTCATGCATGAGGACTTTGAATCTTTGCCACAAGATGAATATGTGTGCTTTCTGAGTATGATGCTATTTATGGCTTTACAGGAGTTCCTGTGGTGGATTTGTGGGTCGTATCATAGATTCCAACTATTATCACTTCGTATTCCGAGCACATCAACTAAGCATGGGTGGCAAGTGAACATTCTACAGCAAGTGTCAAGTATGTCTGGCAAGTGCAAGCGAACATTCTACAACGTAGTATCAAGTATATGGCAAGTGTAAGTGAATACTCTATGTGGCAGAGCATCGAGTATGTTTGCAAGATAAGTGAACGTTATTAGCCCCCACCCAACCTTAATCCCACTCTACCCCAGAAATGAAAACAGGCAAAACCACATTGCCCGAAATCGCAGAAGTGTGGGACTTTTGCAGCCGTTTTTCAGCCAGTTTGGGATTGCCGGCCGCTCCTGCGCGTCCATGGTGCTAGAGAGTATCTCCTCCTCAGCTACCAGGTCAGGCCCTAAGTGATGTGAACGCTGGCTTGGTTTCACCCCATGGATGCTATATATAGTTATATCAGTTATATACCACATACCCTCTGGTAATTAAACATAACTATTGAAAATTGCCATTTATAGTGGATTTTCCCATTAAAAGTGGTGATTTTCCATAGCTATGTTAGTTTACCCGAGGGTATATACCACATAAACCCAACATTCTGCCAAGTTTTTTGAATCCAGCGAAAAGCTGTACGGCACCACATTCCAAACCCGACCCGAAAATTGGGTCCTGAGCGCCGAAAATCGATGGGAGTTTCTCCGTCAGCGTCTGCACGTATTGTCCGTCCTGCGGAACATACATCCTTTTGCATCGACAAATACCGCTGTTTAAAACTGAAACCTTTGTGGTTCTAGGCCCTAGTAGGCAAACGACTATCTACCCTCCGGTAATTTAACACAGCTATTGAAAATGACGATGTATAGTTGATTTACCCATTAAACTGGTGATTTTCCAGTTCGCAAACTGTTAGTTTACCAGAGTGTACTGTAATTCCCAAATCAAAAGTAAGCCACACTTGGATCACAGTCCCCCGACCATTCTTGGTGACCTTGCGACGTGAGAAAAAGCCGGGCGTTCCCGGAGTTGGTTTTTCAGTAAAAATCTGCAGGATTTTCACTCAATATCCCACAATTCATGGGAACAAAAAGGATGGTTTCTTGGGCTATTGGAACCCAATATCTCACAATTCATGTATTTCATGGGAGATATCCCACATATTCAAACAATCTCAGGAGTCAATGGGTTGGTTTCCTATATGTTTCTCCTTTTTTCCAACCTGGCTTCTGGGATCTCTGGTGCATGAGGCCCCAATGACGCCTTCTCATCACACTCGAGAGCATCGCAGCTTTCCGTGCGGGTCCTGTGAAAGGTGGTTGCTGGATTTGATGGTCCTAACATCGCCTGGAACATATCTGCCACTTACTATTGAAAATTATTGAAATATACCTGCGTGAAGCTGGGATGTTTACATATGTTTACCACATCCCTCAACTGATGATTTGGATTTCACAACCATCCAAAGAATTTTCTTGTTAGTGGTTTCACATATGTGTTTTTTTTCCATAGCAATGTGATGATCTCCACAGTAGTTCTCATCGCCTTCGACGTCCCCATGGCCATGGCCTTGAAGGCGGCAAGCTGCTGGAACGTCGGCACAGTGCGGCGCGTTCGTAGTCGATCTCCTGTCAGCGTAAACCGTCGCGCCCCATCCGGCGGAAGATGGCGATTTGATCCATCCGATTGAGTCATCAAAATCCAAAAAACGGGAAAAGATATGAAAAGATATGAAAAGTATTGGTAAGATTAAAACACACACACACTTGTTTTTCCTGAGGAAACATGGAGCAAAAATTCACCATCAACACTTTGCAACCAAGAAATTGGTAGCTTGGCTCACAAAGCTGGACCAAAACCCGTGGCACACTGCATGGCCATGTTGATGTTTGATCCTTTGTGGCAAGAAATCGATATTGTTGTCGCATTTGGAAAAAGCCAGCTGCAGCGGTGCCTTTGGCCACTGTTCATACGTATCTGTTTCCATTCCTCTTCACTCCACTCCATGGGACTAAATTCCGACTGGAGTATTTGGTACCATGAACCATCTACGGGCAATCATCATGTGGCAGGGTTGGTATATTTGAAGATCCAGCAGAACAACATCCCCTGCCACTTTGGCAGAAACTCCACGAGCTCCTCCCGAAACTCTGCTACATCTTCCGAACGAGATATATCATATTGGATTCAGCATGATGTGTCTCAACATCTGAAGCCCAACAGAGGCACCCAAAACAAATCTAAGACACAGTCTCATTCGATCCTATCCTAATCAACAAGGGCGCCAGTTGACCACTACTTTTGAGGACAGGAATGCTTACAACTTGAATGCACCAAACCATGCGCACTTCCAGCAACCTACAAGTTTTGGTCGCTTTGCGAATGAGCGCACCGAAATGTGCGCTTCGTTTGCTCATGTTTCTTGCCTTGTGCTTAGTTCGACTATGCAAAGCTGATGCCACCTGTCTCCCATAAAACACCCCAATCTCCATCCTCCAAAACATTGATGAATGTGAAGCGGTACTCAAGAGAGATGGCCATCGTAACCTGCAGCTGAGGTCGCCATTGGTCACAGTCGGCTCCGTCTGCGAGTTTGGACTGTCAAGTTTTGAATCAAAGACTTTGAAAGGACCAGCTTGGGGCATTTCCAAGATTCATAAATCAGGATCTCTGAACTTTGTTGTATGTATGATTCAGTTGCAAGCAGTATGACTTAGCAACATAAGCAATGCGTTCAGAGAGCTTCGATGAAAACTTTGGGGAATGAGGCAGCGGGAAATCCCCGTGCCCAGCTCGATCGGAGAAGCCTCCCTTTAGTGCCGTAACCTGGATAGATAGTCACTTGGGCCCAAACAGGACATGGACCCAAGCGCGGATTGCTAGAGGTTCTAAGTCATGCCCACCCCCTTTGCTTCCTTACATGTGTTTGTCTAAAATTGTTGGGACAACCCTCACCTTTGATGGTTAAGTACTATGTTCCCCATTAAATGGCCATTTTGGGGGCACACAAACAGCATTTTCAGAAACACATTGAGTTCCCAAACTGCCACAGAAAGATTCTCGAATGAGACAGGGCTGGATCCCTCCTCCAACCACCGGCCGCACCAAGACCCCTGCGTTTGGAATGGGAAAGGCCGAGAAGACGAGCGGAGAGTCGTTTTTTTCACACGACGGGGGGTTGAGCTGTCACGGTTGAGCCGGTGTTCTAGATCGTCCAACAGGATAGAAATAGAATGAAATATGTGTCCCACCTTCATCCCAATGTGTGACCACCAGTGACTTTCATGGTCACAAAGCAGTTCACATGGTCAAAGCAGTTCACACTGGAGGATGGTCATGTCAACATCTTGCCAATATACCACATTTGTCATAGGATCATATCTCATGCCAACGTACCAGAGGTGTCTCTTCAAGTAACTTGGAGCTTTAAAAAAAACTGATTATGGAACTTCCCACATATGATTATATAAATGATTACCCTCTGGCAATCAAACATAGCAATTGGAAATCCTCCATTTAGTTCGGGGATTTTTCCACTAAATCCTCCATTCATGGGGTGTTTTCCAATTGCCACGTTTGATTACCGGAGGGTACATATTGGATTCATCATTCCCACTGAAGGTGCGTCTTCAAGGGGCACAGGAGCTTCGGGCCCAGTTCTTCGGGAAGTTCCAAGGCCTGGGACAACCATCCGAGCCTGGAAGTCTATCATGATTCATACTGCATGTCTGCACATACTATTTGTATATGTATATATATATATATATATGATGTACTATGTATATATTTTCTGTAATACGGTACTACATATATATATATATACATATATTATGTATATATACATATGTTCTGTATATATTCTGAAACATCATATCTACTATATATATATACACACACATTTTATGTGTATACAACATACGATAATATGACTCTGTGATGCGATGTGACTTGATCTTCGACCCCTAGCACCCACTGGGAGCCCGGAGCCATGGTTTCAGCATTCGCCTTGCTGGGCTCAAAAACAACTTCGAGACTCAAAGATCGGGCCACCACCTGAATTTCGTCAATGGGTTGGTCTTTGCTGCGGGATGACAAGCTAATGGTGATCTGATGGCTTAAATATACCCTGTTAGCTATATCTAATGTATGTGTATATATATATATATACATATCTAATAATATCCCATAGATTTCTCAGCATCAGATCTAACCATCTAATAATCATGGGGATATGTTTAACCATGTTTAACCAACAGTATGATATTTGTGAAGATCCGCTGGTGCAAAACTGGGATTTTTTTAAGCGACCATGATATGGGTATGTCTGAAACTGGGGTCAAAAAATGTAACATGAATTTTGTTTGATAAACCATTGGGTTTTGGAGGTACCCTATTTTAGACAATGGGGAAAACATAGGTTTTAAGAATTCCCTGGGTTTTGACTAGAGATTATGCGGTAAACCCAAAAATAATTGGACTCTTAACAGTTTTGAGAATGGAAAATTGGGGGTGAACCAAGCCAAATGGTGGGTATCATGGGATAGAATTGGGATATGAAAAATTATGAAAATGTGTTAAAGCCAATGCCATAGTCACCGCTTGTTTGGCTTTATGAAATTCAGCTCCTTTACATGGGATATCCGGACATCTGTCAACACTGCGCATGCAAGCCCCCAGGCAATCAATAGTTTGAGACTTTAGGGGAATAAAGCGCAGATCACCAATTTGTGGATTTTAGTTGTAGGTTGAAATCCTTGAAAACGTGCTCTATCTTTTTCGGGGATCCCTATCTCGAAATTTGAGATTCCATCCCATGATACGTCATCATTTTCCACATGATCCCATTTTCCCTGCCATCCAAAATTTGAGATTCCATCCTTGCCATTTCTGGAGAAACCCTTAGATCATATATCCCATAATCCTGCAAAAATAGTAGTAAATATATCACTTTTTTTGCTATACACTGGACATAGCCTTCACCCATATTGCCAGTGACCACCAGAACACTTCATTGCCCGTGTCAACATTTATACACATGTATGTATATGTATAGCAACCCCGGAAAAGATAGGAAAAACGTGTCCACCATGGTATAAATGATATCTACCTCTCAATTTCCAGGTTCGCAACTGGTCGTTCTCTATTTTGTGACTTGCTCTATAGGTAGTATACTATCATATTATGTGTATATATGTTGTCATGGTGGAGTAGATAGAAATGGACATTTCGAAAAAAAAAAAAAAAACTCGCTAAAATGGGAATATGTCTGAAAATACCATATTCTATCTATTATATAATATATATATATACATCATATAATTGGTTTTATATTTATACCCCTATAGCAACCCCAAAATAGATGGAAAAGCCGGAAACCTGTAAAGTATAGCTAATAATCTATGTATATCATCCTGGAAACACTAAAAACTCGGCATCTTTTTGGGGGTGGCTGTATCGTTTGCCAAAACAGGCCCACCATGTTTCACGGCCCATTTCCAGCTAGGCTGCGCTGGTGCCTTTGCCAACCTCAGCTTCTGGATGAGAAACCACAGGGGTTCCCCTGGTGACTTTTACCATACACCTCTCATCGGTATGGTTCAAAATTGATCCAAAGAAGGTATCAAATGAAAACCCAAGTGGCTAGAACCAAGATGACTTCCAGATCTTCCAAAGTTTGATGTTTTCTTTTCCAAAACAGAAGAAAAACCGCCGGAAACCCTGCGATGGCACCGACTTTTTGTTCGGCGTTCCAAGTGGCCGAGGCGACCCGCAGCGGCGTCGCGGAGGGCCGGGACCTGGCCCAAGGCCCGTAGATAACTTGTAGTTAGGTCCAGAAATTGGAAATCCCCGAACTAAATGGAGGTTTTAATGCGAAAATCATCTATAACTAGCGGATTTTCCAACCAGCCACGTTTGATTACAGGAGGGTAATGAAAAAATCACTCTATGGTTTATGATAAGGACTTATCACTTGTACAAAAATTGGTACTAAAGCAACTATCTCACATTACGGCGGGGCCCCACATAGTAGACGATTCAACTTGTGAAGTCTTCAACTTGTGCCGAGCAACTTCTCGACCCCCTGTGCCTGGCAGCATCCCCAAAGACTCGAGCGGCCTGGCGCTGTATGGAGAGTTCCAATGGGGGATCCCCAGTCGGCACCGTGGTTGTTTCAATACTAAAACGAATAGGAAACTCCAGAGTCATCTGCTGGGATGATTTGGGGATACCCCCATGACTTGGGAAACCTCCGTAAATTGAATTAGTCAGAAAATCTGACGAAATCTCTAAGTTGCACAGTCGAGTGATTTTGGCTGACACTCCTAATCCCAATGGATTTTCATGTTTTTCCAACTCGAATGGAAAATGTTTGGCGTTTTCAAGTGGTAAAGTCAATTTGTAGCTCCTTGGCCATGCAAAACAGGGAAGATGCATACAACCATGGCTCGGTTCACAGCTCCATTCACGCGCCTCCGGGGAGGTTAGCAGGACCATCTGGCGCGCTGGGGACTTTGACAGAGTTCGATGAAAACATGGGAGACCTTCATGGAATCCTTCACTGCAACTCCAGCTACACCAAAATTAAGAATGAAATTAGGAGATGTTCATCAAAACCTCCGCATCTAGGTGATAAAATCGTGAAAGCCTCCAAATCAGAGTGGTAGCCTGGCCCTCTGATCCCTCAAGTCCCCAAAGCCACGAAACAGTCGAGTTCCGCTACCTCCAGCGGTTCATTGGAGGACAAATAGGCCTGGTGCCGTAGTGGTGGCAATTTCAATGGCTTCAGTGGGGAATGATCTACTAATGGTGATTCTTCCACATCAAACTGTTAATTTACTGGAGGGTACATCGAAATATGTGGCTTCATAATGGGTCTGTCTGAAAGTCTGAAAACTCCGAAATTGGATGGTTGATCATGTCCGTACTACAATATAACCATATTTGAGGGTATACCCCATTTCACGACAACCTCAAACGATGTTTTACATATGTTTAGCATTGTTCAACCATTGGATATTGCGGTACCCTATTTTCAGAGAGTCCCACTTCTTGGGTGGGCTTTTCGTTCGTGAAGGTCAATTCGCTTTCGCTACTCTACTCATTCCTCCAAAGCTGATGGCTATGTTGTTCCTTTCACCACTTATCCCGTAATTTTGTCATTGTCATGAAAAAAAAAATCTGTCAGTTGTGAAAAGTCATCCCAGTTTTTACACTCACATCAAAGTACAATTTGTTATCAGTATGGTAAATGTAATTTACTATCACGGTGATTAACATCATTCAGTGATTAAGATCATATCATAATTATATAGTATTATGTTGTCTATTTCATGGATGGACACTCTACATCAAAATATAATGTCCACTTGTTTTGGCGTTGTGGATTTTTTCATCATATGTTTTTTGTTGATGTACTGTGGATGTTTTTTTTTTCCGTAACTAGGAAGGGATTCCTAGTGAAACACTGGTTCGATAAGGGCGGAAAAAATAGATGGGATACATGTATCATCTATACCAACTGGTCCAGGAGTTCGCAACCAGTCTATCCATGAAATGCTCAGTCCACGAAGCTAAAAAGCGGAGATCATCCGCTAAGGTTACCCTGAAAAGCGCGGTCAAATCTTCCAGAAAACACCAGATGAATCTCGTGAAAAGGTCAAAATTCACCTTCAATATGGTCATTTTTCTCACCATGGACAATTCGTTTGTTCAACATCATATTCAAATCTCCATCACCATGGGAATTACATGCAAAATCATTGCGTTTGTTCATTCGCCATCTGGTTATGGGTCAAAACCGTGGTACCTTAGGTAGCCTAAAATAGCTGGTATAGCGGGATGGTTATTATTCCCCCAGTCATATGGTAAGAATAGGTTTTGACCCATACCCATATCATGATAAGTCGTGGATTTCTCCACTCAGCTCTCCGTTTTTCACCGGCCTTCATGGCCTCAAAGTCGGGACCCATGGCATGTTCGATGCATGGCACCTGGCGGAACCCTGCGGCGGATACCGCCGCGAAACTATATATGGGAAAAGGTCTGGTGGAAACCCTTTCAAGACCCCCAATTCATACGATTTTACCTACATGTTTTTCCCCATAAACCCATTCTAGGAGTTGGTCGGTGAAGACAAAATGGTGGATATACCTACTCAATTGGGCAAAAATCTGTGGCAAAATGGCTCAACATTGTGGCTCAAATGGCCAACCATGGACATCCTGCCAAAAAAAGATGAGATGGAGACATCATATGAGCCTCATGTCGCAGGACATGTCGCATGGCTAAATGCACCATTCATTAGGAAAGCAAGAGAAAAAACTCTGCCAACAGTGGGTTTTCCAGTTCCATGGATTTTCTGGATAGATGATGGATGGTTGGATCAGTTTCAAGTGTCAAGATGAGGGCGGGTATGATGGCGCGGAAAGGTGTCCAAACTTTTGACGCAGGCAGAAAGCGCTAGCCTTAGAGAGCAATTTATGCCTAATGTGGGTAAAACAATAATAAACCATCCCCCAAATCACCGTAAATAGGGGGTCTAGCAGCGCTGCTGCAAGGAACCAAGGCCGGAAACCAGCATAGCCGGAACAGCTATCCCGGATTCTGGCAGGGACAGAGCCCAGCGCGGCTGCCAGCCAGGTCGAACGCAAAATCGCGCGTAGATCTCTCATCTACGCGCGTTTTCGCGTTTCGGAGTTCTAGCAGCGCCGCTGCAAACAACCAAGGCCGGAAACCAGCGTAGCCGGAACAGCTATCCCGGATTCTGGCAACGACAGGGCGCAGGGCGGCTGCCAGCCAGGTCGAACGCAAAATCGCGCGTAGATCGCTCATCTACGCGCGTTTTTGCGTTTCCCCGGGACGGCGGCCGCGTGGAAAGCAAGCAAGGCCGGAAACCAGCGTAGCAAAATCGTGCGTAGATCGCTCATCAGTTATGAACAGCACAATCTGTGCTCTGGATCGGTCCTTCAATACTAAGTTAAGAATCCGATAAGAATTTGAGGGAGGCTCACCTTGTTTATCTCCACAATCCTCGATAATTGAAATTAAGAATTTGAGGGACCCTAGGCTTGGAGCTTTCGGATTCTTAAACAACTCTCAAGCTGTATAAACCATTCCAAAATGGGTGGTTTATGGCATTGTTTTACCCACATTATGTTTGAAAATCTCAGAATTGCATGGTAGACTTGAGCTTCCACTGGTCAATTCTGAGGGGCTCCAGGGTTCGCATCAACATCCGAACAGGAGGTCGTAATTGGAACGGCTCTAAGGAGAACAAGTGAACGAATTCTGCAATCCCAGCCATGAAACTCCAAGTTCACTGTCACTCCATTCCTCTTGGCAAAGGGTCCAACTGGCGAAAAAATGCAAAGCCTCAACCAGGTCTGCCGACAACTTCCTTTCTCTGAGAGCCTGGAAAAAAGCAGGTGACACATCAAGGACAGCCCAAGCCTATCTGGTGGGTTCAACCCATCTCAAGAATATGATTCATCATCGTCTCAAACGTGCTTGAAGATTAAAGAAAATGAAACACGCTTTTAAAGAACATTACCCTCTGGTGAACTAACATAGCTACTGAAAATGGCCATTTATAGTGGATTTTCCCATTAAAAATGGTGATTTTCCATAGCTATGTTAGTTTACCAAAGGGTAAAAGAGGTTCCATGATAGCTCAAAAGCCTTGGCATGGCTGGCCAGGAAACCCAACATGAAATTCAACGTGTCATCGATGATCTTTCAGGAATGGCCCATCCGTTGCAAATCTTTTTTGGGGGCGTCCCAAAAAAGTACCGCAAACCATCAAAAATGTGAACATATGATTAAAAAAACATAGTTTGGGTGGGATTGATTCACTTGTCTACAATGGAGTCCAAAATCCACTTACGGTACCGAAAAGGCGATCGCATTGTTCAAACATTGTAGTATCCCGGTCAGCAAAGTGCTCTCCAACGTATAGATAACCGGGGATATTTTACGTATATTATTTGGGTCCCGGGATGCATCCCCATTATCAATATGCTGATTACGAAGTGGGACCAGGATTAATCTCTAAATTACCAATGGTTTTCCAGCGGGAAACCAGTTAATATTCCCAGATGTTATGTACATGTATGTTGCAAAAAACTTACTCACTGGGAGACTATATATTTACCTACAACGTTGACGAAACTCTCCCAGTCTGTGAAGGGAAGACAAAAGACGCAGCCTCTTCCAGGGCACTCTTCAGCTTTCCATTCTCACCGGCCTCGGCAAGAGATTTTGGTGTGAAAACAATGGGACCATGGGGTTGGAATCATACCCAGATGTAGGAAAATCATAGAAAGGAACCGCCAAAAGGGATCCACGGAATCCAATACGATCTGTGGTTTTCCGACAGAAACTATTGACTTGGCGCCACGTACAGTGGATGAACGCCATGGATGTTTCCGGCAAAAGAGATGTCCAACCACGAAACTGTCCGGCTTATCTCACTCAACTGCCATCGCCTTTTGGATCCATCGACCAACACTTTTTTGATCTATTTATATGACATATCCATGTGCTTCCTTGAGCTACTGTATAGTGTAGTATAGTGCCCCCCCAAACAAGATGCCGAGATAAATGTGTTTCCAGGATGGCAGTTCGATGATCGTTTCCCTGTCATTTCCAGGATTTTCAGCGCCCACGCTTGCCGCGTCAACACAATGGAAGCATCTGCGGCACTGTCCCAGATGCCGTTGGTAAAAACGCCCAAAAAATGTGGTGTTTGGTATAACCCCAAATAAGGTGGATGGAAAAGTATGGAAAAGCGCGATTTTAGTAGGAAATAAATGTTCCGTCGTTTTGAGGATTCCTATACCAGTTACAAATACAATCCGACAAAAAAAAATAAGATGGAAGAGAAGAGACCAACAAAAAAAAGTCCAAGAACTGGTTGGATGCTGTTTGACCAAACCACTCATTTGGGAAATTTGGCGCGCCCAAACTAAAAATGACTGAACGCTGGCAGGTTTCTTTGATGGCAGACCCGAGAAGCCTATTGTGGGCCACAAATGAACGCTTCAAAGATTGAACATGTTCGTTTCAATGGTGTCAAACCACTCCAATTCCAGTGGCAGTGGTCTCATAGATATGGTCCCCAGGGCTTGTTTCCAGTGACAGAGAACCCCTCACGGAGTTCCCCACCTCCGCCAAACCGGGAGAAGGCAAACAGGGGCCAATGACCTCCCAGGTGTGCAGTGGCTGATTATCAGGCAGGGATGGCTTATAAAATTAGGATTGCATACAATACACACAAGACAAAAAAATATTGTTTCGTTATGTTTCGTTCTACAAAGGTGGGCCCTCCCAGTCAGAAGTTGGTTTGTAACCCCCACTAAATTTAGCGAGAGCTACCACAAAATAAAGTTAACCTACCTATAACCGACTTTACATGGGAGATTTCCAGAGGGTGTGGCCAGCGCCTCTGCCCCACAATGCGAGGTATAGCAAGACTATGGCCGCCGACCATGCTCGACGCGGGCCGGGCATGTTGTTTCGGCGTTGAAAAAACTCATGGTCACATGCTCTGGGAATTCTCTCTGGATGTTTCTGCCAATATATCTAAGCAAATTAAGACCCATCAGAGAATTGTTTCACCGTTTCACCCAAACAGTGTGAGAACAGGAGTGAAGGTGTCTTTGTTGAGACTTACGACAGTGGCACGAGTTCCCTGTTGATGATACTCATCCTCTCAACGATGGCCACAACCAAATCTGTGCAACCAGATGTTTGACTTGATTGTTGATGAACCTGTGAGACAATTTGAGGTTGAAATTGCGAGGTACGGAATGCCAAGGTCTGCTGCTGCAAATTTGGGGTAGTAGTGCCGCTTTGACAAACCAATGGCACTTTCCAACATTCTGAAACTGTCTTTTTGGAGGCTGGTTGGATCTGTGTCACATGGCCATCACAACTGTCTACTTGGCTCTGCGCACGCATTTTCCACAAGCATGTTTGTTCAACTGGTTCGATCCAGCAACGCAAAACATGACCAAATCTCCACTTGCGATCCTGGTTTTTACTACGCAAGACATGTCAACGGCTTCTGGCGAAAGAGGCATTTCCTGGATCGCTTTCGTCGTCGTCCCCCCTGGCTCCTCAAAATCTCGGCAGAGATGTCCCAACTCCCAGCGTTGGCGGGCGTGGTTACATAGTTTGCATTGTGACGAGCATGCGAGACTTCACAGAAGCGTCTGGGGGATGGCAGAGTCTTCTTTCTTGTCGTGGAGCAACGGACTCTGGGACGCCAACAAATTACAAACTGTTGCATTCTTTGAGCAAAAAAGGTCATCTGGAATCTTCTTTGCAACACAAATGATGGATTACAAATCAAACTGTCAAGCCAAACAGAAAGAGGCATCACAGGAGCCTTCCTCTTTCCGACGAAGGTGGTGCAAGGCGGTGGACAGCGACGCAGAAACTAGTCGCTCCAATATCCGAAGCCGCTGGGTTGGGCAAACGAGTTGGCTCTGGATGAGTGCATCTGCCTTCCTTTGGGAGATGCTCAGATTTTCTTTTTCGCTATGTTTGTTGTTTGAAGTTCTTGTTCTTGTACACTTGCATTACCTGCATGGCATGGAAATCAGAACAGAGGTCTTTCAGGAAACGGCAAAAGCTTCGTGTGATCCAGCTCTTTGAAATGTTCTGTTCTTTAACTCCGGGAACATACTTCTTGCCTGACCATTTGGGTTGCAATCAGAACCTGATAGCGCAACTCTGACCCCAAACTTTGTTACCATAAAAGGCACAGCCATCATTGTGCGCTTTGACACGCCTTGCCGGATGGAAATGTAATTCCTTCACAAGCACCGCAGTGTTTTCTCAGGGGGTTTTACCACTTCGACGTCTGTGTCTGGCCAACTCGTGCTTTCAATCTTCAGCACTTTGGGGCATGGACGCAAAAAAGACACCAAATCTGGAGGCATGCGGTTTTTCAGAATTCCACTGGGTCTATTTGTGGTTGGGGTTCCTTTTTCAACACATGGGCATCGCTAAGGTTTTGCTGAAGGTATCGCCAATTTCGCCCACTTGCAACGGGTACCATAGTGGCACCCCGTAGGGCAAAAACAGTAGCGGCAGCCCTTATTTTTGGATGTCTTTGCACACCAATTTCTGGCTCTTTTGACTGTGCTCCAGTTCTTTCTGGTTGAATGCATTTTGATTGCCAACATGGATGCTGAACGCGTCATTTCGTGTCAGGCCCTGAACCGCTTGCTTCCTCATTTAACTGCGCAACGCCTTGATTTGTGGATGTGCTTTTCTATGCATGTTAAGGGGTGGCACAGGGCACCCCTTAGAAAACCATCATTTCAAAAACGTATTGCCACCCCGACCGCCACTGCTTTGCCTGCGACAAGAGTGGAAGCTCCGCCATGGCCTGGTGTCTCTCCGCAGACCAAACTGAAGACCAAGGGGATTTAAGATGGATCATGGGTTCAATCCATTTTAATTTCAGTGTTTGACAATCCATCTGTTTGGGAGTTATACACCTGCATTCATACTCTTTAGCCATTCCCAAAGCTACAGTAAATGATAAATGTCGGTTTTTGTTCAGCGCATTTTGCGTTCCCAGATGTTCCAGGTGTTAGAGGGTTATTGGCCAAAACTCACAACACAGTATATAGAAGGTCTTGTAGCGTCAACCACTCACCATCTTCCTTGGTTGAAACTATACATGTTTTTCTGCAGCTTGCTACGCCATCATTGTTGGTACTTGCCACTTTTTGCAGGTTATAGTTGTAGCCCTCGATTGAGATCTCCCCCAAGTTTGCGACCGAAAATGGAGCCTTTTCTGGGTGCGTCACCTCCATGTTCTGTGATCACGAACCATTCAACCATTCCCAGAAGTTCAAGGCTTCTTCAAGGTAGATTGACTGAAAACAGGCATTCAAAATCAAACAATGAATTTACTGCATATAAAAGGGTCGTCTTGGAGGCAGCTAAAAATAGAAAAACTCTGCGTGCTGGTTTTCGTGTAAACTGTCATCTTGGGGAGGCACCCCATTGAGGAACGCAAAATACTCGTATTTTGCGAGCAACCTTGATATTTTGGGTTGCACATGTTGATACTCTGGGACCTTTTCTCTTTGCATTCTCTTTCTCTCACGCAATTAGGACATTTTGGTCAAGTTTGATCATCAGATACTTGCATGTTCCCCAAACTCAATGCTAGGCAATGTAGTTCCAGCATTCTCACTCTGTCTCCTTTTCGGAGCTGTTTCCTTTGCAGCTACAGACCTTTGAACTACCCTGGAAATACCCCCATGGGAGATATCCTTGGTGATCGACTGTCATTACAGGAAGGCTGTAGCTGATGCAGCCAGCAACGGCACTTGCAATCCTCGGACCTTGGCACGCAAAGCGGTACCTCGGGAATTCAGAATCAGTACCCCACATCCTCGATTCCAAGACTGCACTAGGTGTTGTCAGACTTCTCCAAATGTTGGCCACTGGTTGTGGCTAGTACAGTTGTGGTTGGGTGGCGAGAGGCAAGGGATATATTCAGAGGTGAACATATTTGAATGTTTTGGAGTTGTATCATCCTTATCCGAACTTACATCGCACTCTACGGCCCCAAGCACTGACTCTCGAATTGAAAGGGATGATCAAATATGAGGAAATTGCCTTTTCTATGTTCGTGCAGCACCTATTGTTTCAGGGCGCAGAAGTGAATCGGCTTCAAAAAGCAATGCCATACTGCTGCGTTGGGACAAAACTTTTTGGATGTGCTCTGGAGCCAGCCAAACCGCAAATAGTTCAACCAAAACAGATAGTTCAACAGATTCATTTCGGCCACCGGCAGCTCACAGGTTTCAAGCAACTCTGGATCTCATGGACACTTTCTGTGCGGGATCTCGAAACGAAGGCAGCTGCGGCAGCTTATTCTTCTCACAAAAAATGTCGTGGGTATTTGGCCTTCATGGAAAGAGATCTCTGTGCCGAGCTCCAGTCAGGCAAGAGAACGTCGAGCTCCGAAGTGCCGTCAAACGGACCTGAGCTGCACTGGGATGGCACAGCTGGTACAAAATGAAGAAATCATCGCCTTGGCCAAAAGGCCTGGCTCCTTCTTTGGCAAATTCCGGGCCAGGGAGGGATGGCTGTCACTCTGGGGCAGCAAACGAGCAGCAATCTTCGGTCGGCCTTGATACCACGGAATTAGCTGACTTTGGTGGCTTTGGCCATTTGAGGGCAGGAGAGGGTCTGCCAGCCTGTGGCCTAACGTTCAAGCAAAAAAACAGAGGCCATGGGATAAAATTAAAATGTGGAGTCACTTTTGGTGGCAACTTCATCCTTGACCTAAGTCCTCCATCTGTCTCCACCACATCTTCCGAAACAGCAAGAACTTGAGTTCAGGTGATCATTCTTGTTTTCCATTTCAAGATTTCTCAAGAAAAATGTCGGTCAAAGCAGGGTTTAAGAACTCGAGATATTCTGATGATCAAGACATTTCTGGGTTTAAAACCTGGCGGTCAAAATTGGAATTTCACCCCAAAGCTGCCAGATGAAGACCTGGGCTACGGCGACGGCTTTTTGTGGGGTTCCAGCCACCCCTTGTTGGCCAGGAGCGCCCAGGGATCACACGTCACCTCGGGTAACCAAGCCAATGCGCACGGAAAGGAGGCTGGCAGAAGCATGGATTGGCGCGGAAGCATGGATTGGCGCGGAATCTGGAGCCCTGCAGCCACAATGCACGCAGACGCAGAGCCAACGAAAACGGCTTGCAGCATCTGGCGTCTGCTTCCAGCATCAGATCAGCTCGCACCTGTGACTGCCCAGTAGCAGCGGAATCAAGTCTTCCTTACCGAGGAACCTTTTACCTTGGGTCCAAGAGTAACTCTGAGCCTTGAATGATGGGCCCCTACCCGGACACACGGACGCAACACTGGCGCAACCATGAAGAGCAACTCTGCCGCCCATGCTGCTGAGCGAGACAAGCCACTTCCATCAAGATCTGCAGGCAAAAGACTCGGTGAACATGTCAACATGTGCGGCAAATGCTCTTGCCTACTCACTTGTGACTTGCGGATTCACCTGAGAGATGTTTGGTGGTTGCAGGTGGGCCAAGACAATCTCATGGACACATCCCCTCAACTGCAGAAATTGGAGCTGTTCTGCCATGACCTGCACGTGAAAGCTGCCTGATTCAAACAAGAAACGCCACTGGCGAGTAAGATCCAAGCAGTCGCCCCAAGCGCCTGGAAACGTCTACACTCGCTCTTACTCGAGCGCAATATAAACGTAGAAAAAATCTTGGCGGAATTGGCAAAACTCAGTCTTGTTTACAAAGAACCAACAATGACAACCCTATTTCATCCATTTTCATCCTATTTCGGCAGAATTGGAAATCATCATCGGCGGCTTTTTCTTGGCTGAACTTTCAGATTTCAGCAATTCCTGTGCTGAAATGAAATTTCGACAGAAGTTCCCGAAAAGGATTCACCAGGTATTGTTTGGACCGATTTGTAGCCATGAATCTGGTTGCAAATCTCAATGGCCACGCTACGGTTGCATGGAACATCATCAAATCTCATGGCCAACCTGTTTTGGAACAAATCCTAAGCCTGAAAAATTGGGACCGTCATTATCCCCACCATCATCTTTCCTGACAGGAGTTTATATGGGCGTCCCCGTTCGGGTCTTGGTTGCTTGGAGATCACGGGCAACCCCATGCTGTTGCTGGGGAAATACAGTCTCTCTCCTAACATAGAAATAGGAGATCCGGCAACCTTACAGACTTTTTCTCAAAGAAACTTCTCAGTTTGGCTGAGGCCCAGGGGTAAGGGACGAAAGCTAGCTTGGCAGGGAGCTTGGCATCGGTGTCCCCGGGAGAGATTGAGGCACGGCCAAACTGCTTGCGAACCGGCCAGCCGGGCCGGGGGACAGGGGGAGTAGTTAAGTATGAAGTTTCAACGATTTCGTGACAATGCAGCTGTGACATCTTGAACATGCAGCACAGACCACTGCTTTAGTGCACCTGATCCTCAGGCCGCAGCTCATGAGCTGCCTTGAACTCTGGGAAAGGCCAGGCGAGCCAGGTCGGCTAAGTGGGGCACAACGGCCGAGTCATACATGAAGAATTGCGTGAGTCAGAAAATGTTCATAGGAGAGTCAGCTGATGTGGATGGAAGGAGAATGTGCCTAAATAGCCTAAATAATCTCACCCTATAGCGGCTGATTTCTGTTCTTTATATGTCTGCTTATTGGTTTGTCGTTGTTCGACTCTGCAACCATGCCTGTCCATGTCTGACTCAGCCATTATGGATATCTGACCCTGCCATTTGTCTTGTCTGACTCTTAGGTCCGACTCACTGGCTTCACTATCTGGGTGCTCCCCTCGAAAACCTCAGTGATCACAGCTGGTGGCCTGGATGATACCATGAGGAAAGGCTGGTCCTGGGGGCCGGAGATGGAGATGCACATTCTCTGTAAGATTCTGTAAGCATATCACCCCCTGCTAGCCCTTGAGTACTCTTACATAGCAATGCAAAGTCATCATTGGACAGAGACAACCATAGAATCAAGAGGTTGTCCATTGCCATGCCATGATCAGCCCGATCCTTGGGACTGTTTAAATCCGGCACAACCACGGCATTCATGTTTGCTGTTCGAATGTTGGAAACACGCAAACTTTGATCGCCCTTCGGCCAGAAACGAAGAAGTGCTGAACACCGCTTCAGCGAACACCCCCAGGGAAATGGTTCGTAGCTCCGGGGCATAAGACCTGTTTTATATCTTCACAGCTACACCAAATAGTCCTTTGTCGAAACGAAACTTCAAACATATGCTGATCCTGGATGATCCTGGCCCATCAAAACCCATCAATTTGCAAGGTTCACAGGAAATGTTCCACTACTGTAGACAGCCTGATCTTTGCTGGCAGGGAAGGGCCTGCCTAGAACCAATAAAGAATGCTCGAGGTTCTTGGGGGAGCCGGGGAGCGTCCCCGGCCTCTAAATGGGAAATTGTCTCAAAATTGGTGATTTTACACTGCCATGTTTGGTTGTTAGAGGGTAGTGAGGGCAACGTTTCTGAGACGGACCTCCATGGTCTCTGCTTGCATTGCATTGACAAGGGGCTCAACACGTACAGGGCGGCAGGGCCATTTGATCCATTTGAATATTGAAAGAAAAACGAAAAGGTTCAAGAATCCGCAGAATCCACATTCTTGCTGCTCATTTGCAAGTGGCTCTTCAGCTGCTGACACATCGAGAAACGAAAGAAGTGTGTCTTAGCGTGGAAGCCAAGGTTACCTTGAGCTAACTTGAATCGGAGGAAAATACCACTGGGACACCCCAATGGAAGGAAAAGAATCTCTGTGCATGGTTGCATTCCTAAGCAAATTTGAATTAGCAAAACTCCACGTCATTCCACAATTGTTGCTGCACATCGAAATGAAACAGTGATGCACTCTGCTCTCTGCAAACATTGCTACTCTCTGCAAACATTGCTACATTGCTAGCGAAAGTTCCAGGATCTAGGCCGGTTTTTTTTCCTTCATCAGTGCTTGGTCACAGGCTGAGGCTACGCACTTGCAATCGATATCTTGGCCACAAATCTGAGCGCCATAATGCCGCCCACTCATCCAACTCCCAACAAGCTTTGAAACCGCGGCATCAAACAAAGTGGGAAATACTCAGAGAGCACTATGGTCATTCTGCAAGCCACAACTTGAGTCCCAAGGGTTGGCGAACGAAAGCTGGTTACAGGGGAAGATGGGAGCCAGTAGTGCCAGGTGAGATCCAAACGGTATAGCTCATATGACTCATATGGCAAATGGATGTGGCCATTTTGGGGATTCGCAAAAATCGCGATTCACACCTCGTGCTGAAAACTCCTCCCTCCATGGCCAGGCCTCAAAGGAACTTCAGTTCTGCAAAGTGGGGCCACCGTCAAATCGCTAAGCGTAACTGGACGTAGCTCCAACAGAACGGGATCAGCGAGGTGGGGGGCTGAGAGAGGTCGGGAGGTCAGGGAGGTCGGAGTCCTGGTCGGAGTCCTGGTCGGAGACTGACGTGGAGCGGTTTGGGACTTGCTGGACGAGGTCAGAAAGGTCAGGGAGAGTCCCGCAGCTTGGGATCTGTGCTGAAGGAGGCAAGGGGCTTCTGGGCCTAGGGCCTAGCAGGGCCTAGCAGGGCCTAGCACCTAGAAGTGAAGTGCCGGTCAAAGACCCGTCTGATTCAAACATTCATGGTACTTGAGGACAAATAATATGCTGTCACTTGCGCAAAGTTGAACCCCCGGCCAAGAGGGTCTGGGAAGCAAGATTATATTTCATACCTACTGCAGTACATGGTCAAATTAAAAGGAGCACGCAAATCTCCGGATCCAGAACAAACCGACTCTCAACAAATGGTTGCAGAGGGCTTGCCAGTTTTTGTTCGCACGACGTTAAAAACAACGAACGGCAAAATGTTGAAAGTTTCGGCACTGGCAGAGGCCAGCGCTTGCCCTTGGTTTGAACTTTTGCTTCCGACTTTTCGCATTGCTCAGAAGTCAGAAGCTGACTTTTTCAAGAACTCGTGTCACTATGGCCGCCTCCTGGCAAGACACGACGCGTATGGAAAAAAATTTTCGTTCAAGCAGCGTCAGTTCCTGAAGCAACTTCGCAGCCATAGATCTGGCATGTTTCCCGGCAGCATGGTTTGTTGATAAGAACTTTTATTGTGTGATCCTCCTGACGTCTGCCCTGACATCTGCAAACCTTTGCCCTGTGTCATGTTGGCATTATAATGGATTCTAATACGGTTTGTAAATAGCATGTATGTCCTGACCCATGGTTCCAACAAATTTGCCTAATCACGCCGAACCGATGACAAAGTCATGTTGCGAGCCCAGCTTCAAGTGAAGGTTTTAGGCACGAGTAATTGCAACAGGGTATCTCATGATGTACATACTAATTATATATACAGGTCTGTGCTCCAAATTTCTTACGAACAGCCTCATGAGAGAGCGCGACGTCAGCGACGTCCGTTTGAACGGCTGAATGCATTTCCAGCATTTTTTTCGGGAAATTGTTGTGGAAACCCTTTGCGTAGCCTATCTCTCAGTCCGCGTGGCTTTGCGTAGCCTCTCGCGTAGGGGAAATATTACGCGTAGGCACTCTCAAAAGAAAACACGGCGTATTTGCACCTCTTGCAGGCTTCCAGGATTGCGGGCTTCGCATCTTGTGCATATTTGGCCGAAGCAAACTGTCAGGAGGTGCTGAAGCAACTTCGCGCAAATTAACCAAAATACTCCCTTCTGTTTCGCAAGCTTTGAGCCAACAACATTTATGGTGCAAGCACCTGTGCAAGCCATGCTCAACATTTTAATGCCAAAGCATTGGAACAGTCCACTCCTAGGTGAACAATGGTTTCATTTTTTCTCTTGGAGCACTTCTGTGATTCGTTGAAGAATTACTCTCACCCCACTCTGACAAACATCTTCCATAGTCTTGTTGGAACAGCCTAGAGAGAACCAGGCTTCTGACAACACAAGGACAGCGCATCTCAACAGAACATCCCAACAGATCTTCCTGTTCATAGGCTTTGTCACAAGCAAAACATCCTCGTAGGCTGAGATCTTGAGTTGGCTTGATGTCACCGTGGTTTCCTACCAGTACAGGTTCGGCTTCACATGCTTCAGGTTCCGTCAAGCTTGACAAATCGGCGTCAGGGGGCAGCTGAGTTTCTGTGAAATCAGTTGGCTCACCAGGCTGACATGGTTCAAGCACCGAAGTTGCTCAAACCTCAGTCACAGCTGAAACTTCCAGGAGTTGGTTCTTTGTGGGGACAAGGACTGGTTCACAAGAGCAACAAAAACCGACCATGATTCACGATTCTTTACCAAACAGCGGCAACGCTTTCGACTGCTGCTCTGTGTTCCATGTTTTGCATGTTGCAACGGTCACCATGATAAACTTATGGGGCGGAAATGGTATTGTTGTTGTTGGTCAACCGAAACAATGTGCAACTCTGCGCACTCTGATCACTTTGCCGCTAACATGGACATGGAAAATTCGAAAAGGAAAGTGATCGAAGTCGGTGGATTTTCCCCAGTAATCTGGTCCCGTCGAACCTGTCCCCAACAAACAAATCTGTCCCGTCAAGGCCAGGCGCGTCATTCCACGTCTTGTCTCGGCCAGCGCAGGATGATGAGGTCGATGGCCCTTTCGACCTGGAAATCAGGCTTGCGGGCGATGCACAAGAAACATACAAAGTCTTGGTGGTGCATCCCAGGAATCGTCATATTATAATATTTGAATCATTAGGTAATATATATAATCATACTACACCCCAGCTTTCTGTGGATATCCCCAGATACATATGGCTGATGTTCACTTGCAATTCCTGGGATGTGCGTGGTTAGTGCCTGTGGGGTTGGTTTTCCGAGTTGCAAATGGGAGAACCAAGGTAGTAAGTGAGATGATCTAAGCCTTTTCAGTCTGCGCACACTCAAAAACTCCGAGGCTTGCCTCAAAAACAGATTTCACGGGACAATGTCCTTCCCGGACCTAGCCGGAATCCAAATGTGCCTCTCGGACATTCGTCTCAAAGTCACGCGCGCGTGTGAGACCGGTGCTCACGCCGACGAGTATTTCGTGAGCGTGAGGACCGTTTCCATAAATGACCGANGAAACAAACACACCTCAAAGCAAACACGAGGAGTTTGCCCCGTGTCGACTTCCATGGTTGGCCACAGACCATGACAGGAAACCACTACACCAGCAGCCCAGCAGACTGCTACAACTTCTAGCCAGAAAGCTGGCAGGAAAAACGCTAAAGCTAAAAGACACAGGTGCCATGCAGGTAGCAGTGACGCTGTGCAAAAAGGAAAAGGGGAAAAACAAGCACATATGTGCACCCAAGAACCACAGGCTCAAGACCTTAGCTACGTACTGGGTCCGGAAAAGTCAACTATCTAGGGCCACTCACACTCAGATCATCNTGCACCCAAGAACCACAGGCTCAAGACCTTAGCTACGTACTGGGTCCGGAAAAGTCAACTATCTAGGGCCACTCACACTCAGATCATCTTCTGGAGAAAGCTCTGCAGGAAGAAGGAATGGAGGCACAGCTGCAAGGGAGCAGTTCTACTCAAAGTCATCTTCCGGTGGTGACTCTGGCAGGGTCTGTGCAATTTCAAGCGGATGTGTCCAAGAGTATGCCGGAGTGGTCTCCTTCAATCCAACTTGAAAGCCAAGGTGTTCTTTGAGAGAAGACATAGGCTGATCTTGGACAGGGCCCGGAAACACCATTCCGGGTGGCCATAAGATCAAGCTCAGTGGAGCAGTAAAAGGACATGTGGGTAGAGCCACTGGTCGGCTCGAAGGCCTGTTCCAGTCCATCCTGAATTGATCTGTTTCGAAAAAGGCTGGGCTCAAAGTCGAGCACTGCTTAGTCAGCACCAGGTTGAAATTTGACTGCGGCGGTGTGATCCGGGGTCACAGCCAGTGCAAGCATTGCAACAACGCCAGCAGGTCTTCGAACGACGTCTGCNTGCTCTGAGAGTTCGAACCCCTGAACAGCCAAACAAGAGCCATGCGAGACCTGAGCAAAGGTAGGACCAGCAGACGGACCTGACTCATCAATGGCAAAATCTTCAGGGTGGGCAATCAGCTCCATGGGGTATGACCTGCCAGCCGGGGACAGAAACCACCCAAACACAAAGGACCAAAGGGGGAACCTGCCAGTCGGGGACAGAAACCACTCAAACACAAAGGGTCAAAAGGGGGGACCTGCCAGCCAGGGACAGAAACCGCCAACACACAAGAGAACCAAACAGGTGAGACCTGCCAACCGGGGACAGAAACCACCACACACTAGGGACTCTGAAGCACTCGGAGCTGGCCTACCTTCCCACTTGGCGGGGGCTTGAGCCAAGGCTAATCCAAATGTGCCTAGAAAAGCAGCCAATCATCTACCGTTGACCAGTTGCGCACAAATATCCATAAATATTAATAACCAAATGTTGAAAATGTCTTATCCGTTCTAACGCTTTGTATCCCCTATCTTTATCGTTGCTATTCAAATCCCATGTCATTTGGTGAATCAGAAGTGAGTCTGGCCTCCCGCAGCGCCTGGATTCGTCATGGCGAAGCTTTGACGTTTCCGCAGACGCGGCCCCAGAAGTGTAACGTTTCGAGGTGAAGTCCAAGTGTTGATGAGGCAACACTGATGAAAAAAAATATGAATGGAGAAATGATGAACATCCAGCTATGCCAACTGTTCAACTATTTCGATGCGAAAACCAGAGCAGTCGGGGTTTAATCGCCAAATGATGGGTTGAAAGTTGAAAGTTTAAAACGAATTGATGCAAATCCATAACAGCAAAAGAACGGCAGATGGCAAAAATGAAACCACCAGATTGGGTTTTCACAATTGGGTTTTGATGTCCCAATGATGCAAGAAATTGAAACCGACAAACCGCTTTTGAATCTGAGTTTGGACACTACGAAGTTGTAGGAATCCTAGCTTTTGAACTGTAGCCAAAGTAACCCAGCTCTGCAGCCCAACAGCGGTAATGGTTTCCAGGTTCCAGAAATTCCAATCGATCCATGCCGGATTTGAGTGCCTTGCATCCGTTATGCACCAGTCCCAAACCCAGATGTTGGGAAGAACCATCGAATAGGGTAGCTGGGGGTCCAAACGGACTCTCAGGAACTCTGACTATCCTCATTCACGCTGGAAATAAAAGCAAGGTCATTGCTTGAAACTCAGGATTCAATATTTCAATGCATTGAAAAGGAATTACGTGTCAGAACCACAGGTCTGTTTTTTCTTCCCAAAAATAAGCAACATATTTTCTGGCCAGACATGGCCAACTTCGGTAACTACATCGAAGCTCAGTGCATTCTCACAGCCATAGCACTCTTCGTGTGAAGCAAGGGATGTCCAAAGGATCCAGGGGAGCTTACCATGACCGACCCAGTCACACAGTTCTACACTTTTGGGTGGCCATCCCAGCTTAGGGACAGGCTCAAACATGGCAATTTGGGAAATCACTCATAGATCGCCATTTGCCAAAATCATCTTCAAATTGGGGGTTTTCCATGGCCATCTTTGATTACCAGAGGGGGGAAAAACAGTATCATTTTGAGCACTTTGTTCTGTGCCAACAGCTCTAAGCGTTTTCTGACCTCTAGCTCTCGAAGGCGGCTATGGTACATGTATGGGTTTATGAATATTATCACAGGGAGTGTGCACACAGGTCCCGGTTGCGGCCTCTGATCTCTACAATGAATAAATTGTTGGCTGATGGGTCCAAATTGAGGCCAATGCACCCACATGTTTTCCTCCAAGTCCTTCATATCTGTTGGTGAAATCACTATGATTACCGGTGAAATCACATTTTTTACTGTTTCAATCGCATTTTTACTGCTGAAAAATCACATGATTTGTTGATTCAATTAATGCCAACTGAATGTATCCCATATCATCGTGGCTGTGTCAACATGCCTCCCTGATTGATTAGTCCTCACCCTATTCCAGGCTCGAGTTCGGCGTTCCTTCGACCAATTTTTTATCGTGTCCTCCACGTCTGACTGTGGCAACACCACAGCACGAAATGCACAGCAGCAAGGTCTAGACATGTTTCAAATTTAGTGACCTAGGTATGCACAGGATATCCCAGCCTCGTTTGCAATTCCTGATATCTCTTCAAGAGTGATGTCTCTATTTTCAACACGGCTTCATTGGCTTTCTCTTTACAGGCTGGATCACTGCTGTGGTTCATCGTATTCAAAGAGTTGAACACATTGTAGTCATCATCAGGGTTGCGATTTTCGTCAAATTGCTTTACGGCCTCGAGAATGGCTTCACGTTGCTCCATGGAAACAATATTATTTGGAAAGTAGTGATCAAGCCAAAGGCCTACTCCAAAATCAAAGCCCTGTGAGGTCTCCGTGAGTTCTTCAAACTTCAAACGAAGTGTGTTGTTGTCAGGCTCTGCAAAAATGCTGGCCATCGACTCAACGATAGGAAGCATGTATTCCGCGGTCAGTGACGTACCTTCCTCAGGTCCCAGAAAAGGCAATTCCAACCAGGGCATCAATGCGTTGCCCATTTCCTTGCCTTCACGATGATAGCAATAGGCAGATGCCACCATCTGTAGCGGGTCCCGAACAGAGCCTGCCACCAGCAATGGTTTCCTCCGAGGATGAGCGGCCTTCCAAGACGCATTAAAGCCATCAGTGAATAAGATGATGGGAGCCTCCTCATTCCAGCACACAGGAACAGGCGTTCGGTAGTAGCATGGGTATTCCAGTTGGCCCGTGACATCTTCTCCAGCTCCCAAGACTTTGAACATTGCGGTGTGAATTTTCTTTGTCAAGATGACACCTGCCTTGTGGTAATTTGCTGTAATGTAGTCATACACTTCCCATGGTTTGGGATGTGGCTCCAAATGAAGCCTGGTTTGAACCATGGACATGGGAGGCATGGAGATACAGTCAGGGCCCAGGCCACAGGCAGCCGACAAAGGAAGCCACAGCAGCCATGGCAAATTCATGTAGCGACAGTAGCCCTTAGTGCAGTAGCAGTTTAGCAGAGGTTTGACCCTTCTTGTCTTCCATATAAATAACCAAACATCTTCAAACTACAGTAGCAGTTTGAACCTTCTTGTCCACATAAACAATCTTCAGACTACATGAAACTACACTGTTTTTAGGACCCTATCGGTATGTGGCAAATTGCCTGGTCGTTCAGGGCTCAGTGAGTCTTTTTGAGCCCATTGCTGGGGAGAAGGATCGCCGCAAGGACTTCATGAAGTTCCAAGGCCAAGCACCAACACAGGGAATTGGAACCACCATGTTGTCTACATGAGTCTGAAAATGGGGATACCGGGATGCCCATAAAACATCATCAAACACAGCGCGTGTTTCAAGGAAAACATAATGATTGACCATGAGATTTGAGCGGTTTCCCCCAAGGCAGGGGCGGCGCCTTGGACCACCGGAGGTGTGGAACCTGTCTTTGCTGGCTTGCCACTAGCCTACCATTGCCGTGCCGTTTGCCCGCCTTCAAATGCTCCAAAACCTCCGCGGCAGCTTCGACCCGCAGGCATCTGTCTCCGCGGCAGCTTCGCCCAGCCACGCAGGCCACAGCCATCTGTTCCTAGGGGTTCAAGCCTGCCGTTTGCCCGGCCCACCCAGGCCACAGCCCTTCGACCAGCCACGCAGGCCACAGCCATCTGTTCTTAAAGGGGTTCAAGCCTGCCGTTTGCCCAGCTACAAACCCTCCCGCAGGCCTTTCCACAGCCACGCAGGCCACAGCCATCTGTTCTTAAAGGGGTTCAAGCCTGCCGTTTGCCCGGCTACAAACCCTCCCGCAAGCGCAGGCCACAGCCATCTGTCGACTCCGCAGCAGCTGCGACCAGCCACAGCCATCTGTTCTTAAAGGGGTTTGAGCCTGCCATTTGCCCGGCTACAGACCCTTCCGCAAGCCTTTCCAAGGCAACTCTCACAGCTACAAGCCACGCAGGCCACAGCCATCTGTCTCCGCAGCAGCTCCGACCAGCCACGCAGGCTACAAGCCACGCAGGCCACAGCCATCTGTCTCCGCAGCAGCTTCGACCAGCCACGCAGGCCACGGCCATCTGCTTTTGAAGGGGCTCACGCGTGCTGTTGCCCGCCTACAAACCCTCCGCACGCGTCTCCGAGGCAACAAACCCTTCCGCAGGGCAACTCTCACAGCTACAAGCCACGCAGGCCACAGCCATCTGTCTCCGCAGCAGCTGCGACCAGCCACGCAGGCCACAGCCATCTGTTCTTAAAGGGGNCAACTCTCACAGCTACAAGCCACGCAGGCCACAGCCATCTGTCTCCGCAGCAGCTGCGACCAGCCACGCAGGCCACAGCCATCTGTTCTTAAAGGGGTTCAAGCCTGCCCTTTGCCCGGCTACAAACCCTTCCGCAGGCCTCTCCAAGGCAACTCTCACAGCTACAGGCCACGCAGGCCACAGCCATCTGCCCCCGCAGCAGCTTCGAAGGCTTCGACCAGCCACGCAGGCCACAGCCATCTGTTCTTAAAGGGGTTCAAGCCTGCCGTTTGCCCAGCTACAAACCCTCAGGCCTTTCCAAGGCAACTCTCCCAGCTACAAGCCACGCAGGCCACAGCCATCTGTCTCCGCCGCAGCTTCGACCAGCCACGCAGGCCACAGCAATCTGTTCTTAAAGGGATTCAAGCCTGCCGTTTGCCCGCGTACAAACCCTTCCGCAAGCCTTTCCAAGGGAACTCGCACAGCTACAAGCCACGCAGGCCATGGCCATCTGTTTCCGCAGCAGCTGCGACCAGCCACGCAGGCCACAGCCATCTGTTCTTAAAGGGATTCAAGCCTGCCGTTTGCCCGGCAACAAACCCTCCCGCAGGCCTTTCCAAGGCAACTCTCACAGCTACAAGCCACGCAGGCCACAGCCATCTGTCTCCGCAGCAGCTGCGACCAGCCACGCAGGCCACAGCCATCTGTTCTTAAAGGGGNCAACTCTCACAGCTACAAGCCACGCAGGCCACAGCCATCTGTCTCCGCAGCAGCTGCGACCAGCCACGCAGGCCACAGCCATCTGTTCTTAAAGGGGTTTAAGCCTGCCGTTTGCCCGACTACAAAACCTTCCGCATCTCCAAGGCAACTCTCACAGCTACAGGCCACGCAGGCCACAGCCATCTGCCCCCGCAGCAGCTTCGAAGGCTTCGGCCAGCCACGCAGGCCACAGCCATCTCTTCTTAAAGGGGTTCAAGCCTGCCGCTTGCCCGCGTACAAGCCCTTCCGCAAGCCTTTCCCTTAAGGCAACTCGCACAGCTACAATCCACGCAGGACAGCCATCTGTTTCCGCAGCAGCTGCGACCAGCCACGCAGTCACAGCCATCTGTTCTTAAAGGGGTTCAAGTCAGCCGTTTTCCCACCTACAAACCCTTCCGCAGCAACTCTCAAAGCTACAAGCCACGCAGGCCACAGCCATCTGTCTCCGCAGCAGCTGCGACCAGCCACGCAGGCCACAGCCAGCCTGCCGTTTGCCCGACTACAAACCCTTCCGCATCTCCAAGGCAACTCTCACAGCTACAGGCCACGCAGGCCACAGCCATCTGCCCCCGCAGCAGCTTCGAAGGCTTCGACCAGCCACGCAGGCCACACCCATCTGTTCTTAAAGGGGTTCAAGCCCGCCGTTTGCCCGGCTACAAACCCTCCCGCAGGCACCCTCCCGCAAGCCTTTCCAAGGCAACTCTCACAGCGACAAGCCACGCAGGCCACAGCCATCTGTCTCCGCAGCAGCTTCAACCAGCCACGCAGGCCACAGCCATCTGTTCTTAAAGAGATTCAAGCCTGCCGTTTGCCCGGCAACAAGCCCTCCGCAGGCCACAGCCATCTGTCTCCGCATCACGCAGGCCACAGCCATCTGTTCTTAAAGGGGTTCAAGCCTGCCGTTTGCCCGGCTACAAACCCTCCCGCAGGCCTCTCCAAGGCAACTCTCACAGCTACAAGCCACGCAGGCCATATCCATCAAGCTCCATAGATGCACAATTCTAGCCTGGCCCTCCCCCCAAAAAGGGGGGTCGGCGGCACCTGGGCGTTAGCCCATTTTATAAAGTTTATCACCTTGAGATCTATCTACCATCCATGTGAAATAAATCTTACCTGTAGTTTGGAACATTTATGGGTTCCCCAGTTTGCAACTTTGCCACTTGGGGGATCATCCTCAAACGTGAGAAGCCAGGAATTGGGGACGAATAAACCGCCTCATTCACATTGGAATTGGCTGGATTCTAAATGGGCAAGCAGTGTTGGTTTTGGAAAAATCTCGAGTTGAAACCCTCGTTTTTGATGGTGTTTTGATTCCAAACATGTGGCTTTCAGCTTTCAAGTGTCCCTCAAACCAGTGCCGGGACATTCTGAAATCTTAGGTTGGACACTACGAAATTGCAGGAATCGAAAATGTTCAACTCCAGGCTAATTAACCCAGTTTTGCAGCCCAACAGCAACGGTTCCGGGTTCCAGAATTTCAGGTTTCCATGCCGGATTTGAATGTCTTGCATCCGCCATGCACAACTGCATCCCAGTCCCAAACCCAGAGAGTGAAACCCAACAAGCCCAGCTACCCAGTCCATGACGCTTCAGCATTTTGCTCTCAAGAACTTCAACTGTTTATCATTCGGGTTCGCTACAAAAGCAAAATCATTGCATGAAACTTGTAATTCAATGGTTCAGTGCATTCAAAATGAAAAATGACAAAAACAACATGTGAAACCGAAACACGACGACTCTTGGTGGCGCAACTACATCGAACCTGAATGGTTTCACAGTCGTATCACTCTTCGTCTTCAGTAGGTCGGACAGTTGGTACATAGAAGTGATCCTTCTTTCGAAGATCTGGGTCTGCTGCTTCTGCCTCCAATCTCCTCAGGCATGTGACTAAGGTGTTCCGGTGAACCTTACTATGGCAGACCAACCCAACCCTACAGTCGCATACTGTGGATGGGATATGCGGTAAGCCGAAAATTTCAAGACTTGCTCACCATGGTTACGTACCTTTTGGGACCAAGTCCAAGCTGAAAAGGTCGCCACCAAAGTACCACTGGTTTCAGCAATTTTCAGATGAAGATCCACCGGTTTGTTTGGATCGGGCTACAAAAGAGCTTGGCCCATACCTACGGGGACCTCTGAAAAATCCATCTTTTCCGGTGTGCGATGTGAGATGCACCTTAAGATGTGGGCCCTGTCATTGGCCAAGCAACGCTAGTTTCCAGGCTTCGTGGAGGCTCGACACGCAGGAAAGATCTGCAAGGTCTACCACAAAGCCTTGGCTGAGCAATTCATGTCCAGCAGTTCTGGTCTTGCTGTGCCATCAACATGCTCACCTCTGGAGGTAGCTCCCAAACAGCCCATGCGGGCTGATTTTCTCAACAGCCACTGATCTTTACAAGGAATAATCTGCTGGTTCTGGCCAGAACCGGGGAATGTCCCTAACTGTATATATTTATGTATACATATAATTTGTTTTATGTTGTTTTCCCTGCCAACATAAAAAGACCGATTTGGTGGAATACCTTTTGGGGGTCACCCAACCCAAATATCCCAAATGCCACCTCCAAGTGGCGCAAATACATTCGACACGTAGTTTCCATTGTGGCTACATCCACCTTGGGTGCATTGCTCCCTTCATGCCGGAGATCTGTTATGTCCAGCTGAAGCTCGTGGCGACTTGCGAGTGGTAAACACGGCTCCGGATCTGCATAGGTCTGAGTTGCATCTGTTGAAAAGACATAAGTGTACCTTGGACTGCGAGGGATACAAAGGTAAACCCAACAGCAACAAGATTGAAAAAATGATGCAAGTATATATATATATGTGTAAATGTAAAGTGTCATAGCGTGCGATGATATCGGTGCTCGAGGAAACCAAATACATTCTGCATACCCATATATATATATATATTGCTGAGGCGCTCTTGTCCAGTTTCGAAGTTTGCGTCCAAATCAGGGCAGTTATGCTCTGACGACTGGAAGATGTTCACCACTTGACCAATCCTGGCTTGATAGCAGGTACCATTTTGGTATCGAGCAATAAGGCATCCCATCATCGCGTCAGCCTTTAAAAAATCATCAGCCCCTTCGACAAACTTCGCAGTCCACCATCCGGGCAATCTGGCATCTTGAAACGCGCTGCCACCCTGCGGATCAAGGTTGCGACCATCAAGAAAAAAATTGCCCGTATAGTGAATGAAATTAGAGCCATCCTTGACATCGTCCGACCTACGGAACAGCGCATCATCCTCCTCTTCCAAATCTTGAAACATGTTCTCAGGCATCTCAAGGTAGATATGCACCCTGTCTGTCTTCCAACAATCCTTGATAGTCTGCTCCCGGAGTGGCGCAATCTCTTCGAGTGATCCTCTTGGTTGGTTGGTATCTCCTTGGTACCACATTTTTACGCACGCTGGTGACTTGAACATGACACACTGTCCAAGCGAATGGGGGAAGACCACGATGAACACATCAGACCATCAAGTTTCACACTGGGAAAGTCTTGTTTTTCAATGGCACACAGGGTGCGAGACATTGCACGACGCAATCAGAACCGTTCAGACGTGATAACATTGAGGAGGACAACATCTTTTGAAAATTCCATCCTACAACTGGCGCCAAATAGACGCAAAACATGTTAAACAAAATCAGCGATGAAGAGGCTGGTACGTGCAACACGCTTTGCTTGTGGCATGTTGTGTGGTGGGTGCAGTACTTTGGAAGGTTTGTGGCATCGGAGGGCCAGGTTCTGTTCCTGACGTCTTTGGGCCGCGTGGTGAGCAGTGTTTGACTTCAAGTGCTCCGATACAAGTTGACTTCATTCAACTATACATCTTCATGTAGAAGGTTGTGTCCTGCAATCTATGTAGTTCTATGTCCTGTCGCGCCATGTAAGTCACATCTTCACACATAAGGTTTTGTCATGTCATCTATGCCATGCTCACCCAGGTCCTTCCCACCACTTTGTGGCGGTTCTAGGGGTTGGATGAATGGAAATGACATGATGGCCGTTTGCTTCACAGGGTTTCGTTGCGATTGTTGGCTCCGAGGTGGATGTGGATGCGGAAGCAACAAGCTGCTTGCAGCGCAACGGATTTCTCTACTTTGACCCAAGAAAACAGTTTGAATGCAATTTGTTGTTAAGCAAGATATATAGGCATTGCGCAAAACATCTGCAAGCGAAAGGGCTGGTAAGTTACAGTTGTTTTTTTCTCACAACTTTTGCACCTCTCTTCGAGTGGCACACTCATGATGGCAAACAAGAGCAAGATTCCCAACCAGAAAGCGAGACGCAGCGAGACACTGCCCAGGCAAGAACATCCGCATCGATCAACGGAGACAAAATCCAGAAATTTCAAAATGGCAGCGACGATAACGCTGGAAGATCAACTATAGCCTTTAGCTAATGCTATCATATACTATCCGGCGAGCAAAGGAGCAAGCAAATAGGAGGAGCTAACATCACAAGAAGCACCTGGACATGGCAAATGCTAGCCATGTCCTGACATCATATCCATTGTCAGGCACACGCACTCATCTGCCGTCACACCAAATCCACCAGAAGCGGCTGCTGTTTTCCAGCTGAAAAAAAACACACGATTTCTCCTTTCACTGAATGTTGGGAGTGCGCCTGATGCTGGCAATTAAGTTCGCCACCAAAAGTCTTGAAAATGCACATGCCGTTTTTGAAGAGCTTGACCAACCCAATCATTGTGCTCCTGTGGGAAGTGGTATCCAATGAAGAGCGCATAATTGCAAACGCTGCAGGTTCCTGCATATGGAAGCACCGACCTGTTCAGTACGAAACCAATGCCCAAAAAAGGTGGGGTCAGGTTACTGCTTCTGGCATAGCCTCTGATTCTATTCATTGTGATTACAGCCCTAAGTGAATCTGAAGCTTGGACAGTGGCTCATAGAATTAGGGCATGACTTCTAGATACACATCTGGAGGGTTTGGCCTAGAATGGCCTAGAAGATACATTGTCGATACAAAAACTAAGTCACCCTGCCCTACACTGTGAAAAGCCTTACATCGCCCCAGTGCCACCCTGGGAATTGAGGAAAATCGAGTCGGAAGAAAGTCACATGGCTATGGCTCAAAATTATTGACCCTATAATTGATTGGTTTATGTTAATCTAACATTAAAAATGACCATTTTTGGTACCATAATTTTGAGCCATAGCCACATAAGGGAAGACAAAAACACAACACGACTACATTGCACATCATGTGCAAGAATGGCTGAAACTTGAAGCATGGGTCAACGAAAGGGAGGTTGGGTCACGAGAAACAAACGACGGGCATAAACCCTGAAAATTGCAGGATGTGCCGGCAGCGTGGTGGCAATGTGTGTCTCAATCTATGAACCCCAACGTCACTATCAATGTCGGTGTCTGTGGCTGTGTCCATGTCAATGTATTTTTGTAATTTTGTAGTTGTGTGTGTGTGTGTCATCACGTTTAACTGTGTGTAATTTTGTGCAGTTGTGTGTGTGTGTATGCGGTGGAGACTCTGCTGCATCTTTGCAAATGATATACTATACTATATGGGAAAGACAATGCGATCTCGACGGCAGGGATGGCTGCAGTCTGCATATTTGTGGAAATGGTCATGCTCGCTGTGCAAATGCAAGCAGAATCAAATACAGTAGGCTGGGGGGGCCGTAAATTTGACCCACGCCATTGCTGCAAAGGAATCTCGGATAGCTGACCCTACTTTTCGTAATATTCTGCAGATGATAAATTGTGCAGAGTGAGGTATTGTTTCACACTGCTGCGCAAGAAGACTTTTTTTTGTGCTCAGTTTAGTCGATGAAAACATTTGCAGCTTCTACACTATATAAATCCAATCCTTGGACCTCAACAACCCACACTTGTTGGCAAAGCCGCAAGGTAGGAACACAGAAAAGCTGTGAGTAACATGATGATACAGTTGCGTGGTAAGACAAGAGCGCTCCTCGAGGCTCAGGTGCAATAAACGAAGGAACACTGAGGGAAGTGGAACAAAGCAGAACAGGGCAGGGGGGCCAACCAGTTTGCTCTGGTTGATGTTGCTGATTGCATGGTGTATTGTTGTTGTCGAAATTGCGTCCAATATTGGGCTGGCTGTACTGCTTTGACCCATAGCCACCTGGCAAACGCTCACCAAGAGCAGCTTCCCCGCATGAAAGTGCTTGATCGTTCACCTCGTGGAGCTCACATGTCTGCAATGAATGCATGCCTTGCCCGCGCAATATACTAGCAGTTTCCCAGCTGATAAGGTCGTACCCGCACTGACGGCCTCTGAATTGGACAGCTTGCCAAGTATCCAGCATGTTCAGTCCTCCCTGTGCAAGCATACTTTGTTGTGATCGTGTAGCTCAACTCAGCCTCGCATCTAGGCACCGGCACGGTCGTGGAACATTGTGTCGGCGGGGGTGATGCCATCCTTGATGAGACTTCATTGGTGTCATGGCGCCACGAGCCACAGTGTGGGTTCCTTCTCCAAGAACCGTACAACGTCGTTGCTTCTCGCTCAGAAAAATGCCAAGCACACCTGTCTGAGATCGGGGGTCGAGGCAGAAACACGTTCCAATTCTTCCCGTTCTTTATACACGCGTCATAACAGGATACACTGGGCTTACCATGGACATTCGAGGAGCCTGTGATGCTCTCGAAAATCAGGAAGTGACAGAAACAAGGGACAAGGACCTATTCTTGAACCCACGAATGTCCTATTGATCCCTAAATCTAATCTAGAGCGCCAAATGTGCGCTGTAGTCATCCCCAACGGCGCTACAGGGACTTCGCTGTGGGTCAAAGAGTCAGAACTTCATGGTGAAACTGGCATAGGAAATTGGCTCAAAATCAACTTGCTCATTTACCCCGCTTTGGATGCTTTATTTTGACCATTCCTGACCCCAAGTCCAGGTTGCCAACAGGTTGCTTGACAGAGTTTATCTACGGCATGTTGTCTGTTGCTTTGTTGCAGGCCTCCCTCCGTCTCACACGCCGCAGAGATCCACTCGATCTTCTGATTGTCGCACAGCTCCCCATGCCAAAGCAGCTGCTGGCCAACACTACACAGGTGACCTGTTGAATCCACCAGCTCTTCCTCGAGCCAGCTACTGTGGGAAAAGTTTGAGGAACATGCAGGTTCTGGCCGGCACTCTCCCTGAACCTGAGTTCCAATCCACTTGATTTTGCCATGCCGGGAAGGCAGCTACAATAAGGGCCCCCAGCAAAGTCCGAATTGGGTACTTCGCATGGCACTTCCCTGCACGGCCCCGATGCGTCAGAACCTGACCAGCTAATCCAACCGCTGTATCCATCAGCACATGAGCAGTTCAAGCCATGCCCAGTAGAACCTGCAACTAGGCAAACCGCTGGATAGCAATTCCCTTTTGCAACAGCTCCCTCCCAAGTGATTTTACCCTGGTAGCCATCTGCACACTTGCAACGCTTGCCAGGCTCATGGTTGGAACCCAAGATGTTGCACGGTGCAGGAAGACACTCCCCAACAAGCGCATGGTGGTCATGCTCTAATATTGCTGGCAACGACGACAGTGACGGTGAAAATTTGGGACGACGGCCTTTGTAAGGTCTTGCCCAAGGTGGCAACCTTACCTGCTCAAGTGTGGACATGGCTTTTCCAAAGGCTGGCCTTCCAACAATGCCGCTGGACTTTGGAAAGTTTGGAGACTTTGGCATTGTTCTCATGATGTTTCCAGCGAAACCATCCTCACAAGCGCAAAGGGGGCCAGGTTTCAAATTCACATTGTCCCCTTCACAAGGCAGTGGAATGCAATGTCCACTGGGCTCGCTGCCCAACCAAACAATGTCACCATAGAAACCACTACTGCATTGACAATTGTGCCCTGGCATCTGGTTGGAATTCTTCACCCGGCAGGGTGCTGGTTTGCAATAGCCATCAGCGACATCATTCTTCCAAAGGATGACACCTTCAAAGCCATTCTTGCAGCGACAGCTCGGGCCACGGCCGGTCGAATTTGGAACCTGACAGTCAGCCTCTGAGCAATCGCCATCCATCAAGATATCTCCATGCATTTGAGGTTGGCCTGCTTGACAAAGGCCAAACAAAACTTGCCCCGGAGATCAAAGAGGCTTACTTCCAGTCCAACAAAACGCAGCATTTGCAACAGACCCCAACCATCCCCAGCCTGTGTAGCCATCTTTGCATTTGCAATTTGGGCCTGGCTCGCCGTTCAGCTTGTCTCCAACGCATTTTGCCGGCTGGCAGGCGCCAGTAGCCAAAGAGCCCGCCCAGGAGATTTTGCCCACCTGGACATTTCTGGAGGTTCCATTTCAAGCCTACATACGGCTCCATATACTGCATTTGCACGCAGCAGAACAAAAACAATGCTTACCTCCTAGACAAGGACAACCGACAGCACCAACATGACATACAACGTGCCATATCCAGCAACCTGGATCTACAAACAATGGCAAATTGTAGCACTGGTGAATGCATTGCCTAAACTCCTATGGGTCTGTGCACATATATAGAGGGAATGTAGGCTCTTCAAATGCAACTGTGCCACGTGCAGGTTGTTGCACTTGCAGGTCACGCCAGGCTCTCGAGTCGAGTTGACTACATGGCACGGTGCAGGGACACAATGCTTGCTATCTGGATGGGCGCCATGCCATTTTATGACACCTTGGAATCCATCAGCGCATTTGCAGGCCTTTCCTGGTAACTTGTTGGAGTTCTCCACATTGCACCTCTGCAGTTGGCTGGCATCGAAGGTCGACGACACTTTTTTTCGAAACAAGAGAAAATGAGCACAGGGGTCATTTCACTTTTTTGCCCGAAGCCGGAGTGCCTTCTTAAAAAACAACAATAAAAGCTGCAAAGCCGACTAGTTGTACTCAATCAAGTCACTCAGCTGGCTGGCAGTGGCCCAGAGGTTTTGAACCTTGCCAGGTGATACTTCCACGGAATCCAGGCTCGCACGAAGCGTTTGGACCCGATCCTATGGAATTCTGCACCAAGCAGGGCGCCGGTTTGCAATAGCCCTCAGCCACGTCATTCTTCCAAAGGATCATACCTTTGAAGCCGTCGTTACAGCGACAGCTCGGGCCACGGCCAATTGAATGTGGAACCTTCTGGGTTTTGACCCTGCTATCATGAACATCCGCGAGTAATCATGAGTATAAAATAATCTAAAGTTCTAAACTCACATCACAATGACTGGATTTTTTCAAAAATAGGTGGTAGAGTTGGTTCGCCATTCCCAAAAAAAAGATTCTGAAAGGTTTCAACATGTTTTCACCCATACCCACCTGACAATCAGCTTCTGTGCAATTGTGATCCACCTGGACGTCTCCATCCATGAGAGGCTGGCCTGAAAGCTGAGCAACCCCCATGGTGCCATGACGTCTTGCTGTGTTTAAATCAGGCTGGGCAAATGAGATAGAACAACAGCAAATTTCAAAATTCAAATACATGTTCTGTTTCCGAAAGCCCTATGCCCGCTGATATTTTTCTTTGGGAAAATAAGATAGCTTCGTGGGTTTCACCCCACGAACTGGCACTGTCTGCTGGCCCTGGTTCAAAGTTCCAGCACTGAAGTTGTTGCGGCACAGCATTACTTGTGAAAACTATTGGAAACACCACCAATCGTAGCTGAGAAAGCTAAAACACCACTGCAAGGACGCAGCTACATCAGGGTGAGAGGTTCCAAACCCATGCGTCAGGTCTGAAAATTGACCACAAAGCAGGGCCCCTGAAATGCTTCGAAGTCGACTGAATTGACTGCAATTTGAGCACCGAGGCTCATGGTGGACTGGAAAGTTGGGGGATTACAAGCTTGGGGATGATCGGGGAGAGGAAAGTGAACTGCCAGAACCTCAGGTGCTGCCTGAATCTTTGTGCTGCTTCCCTTCAAATGCAAAAAGAACATGGGAATTCAGCACTAGTGGGAAAAGACCGTTACAGTATAAAGTATTATTTTCATTGTTCAAGCAGAGTTTCGCCGTTATATTTCAACCGAACCTCTCTCTCTCTCTCTACAAGATGCGCCTGAAACACCACCAAGGCACCCCCCAGACACCAACCACACCACATCAAAACACACCAAGACACCACCAATGATCAATGCACTGCAATGCACTGCGAAAACGTCACCACAAAGTGGCTAGGTCCGCAAGGTATCAAGACACCAAGGCGAACGTGAGGACACAACAAAATCACCAAGACAAGACATCAACGCCATGCCAAGACATCCACAAGACAATGGGGAGACCCTGGGAGACTAACTGAAGCCACTTCAAGCGACACGCCACCAAAACACCAGCCCGAAACCACCAAGACAACGCAGCAGCTGTAGATGCCATCAAGGTACCCCGCTACTACTTCTGGGAAAATGTAGGGAAAAGGTCATACGATAAACACAGCACTTGCAACAGAGCCCAGCCATCCCCAGCCTGTGTAGCCATCTTTACATTTGCAATCAGGGCCCGGTTCGCCATTCACCTTGTCTCCGACGCACTTTGCCGGCAAGCATTGATGTGGCGGGGTTCCAACATAGCCATTCGGGCAAAAAGTTGTTTGCCGACAAATGGTGCCATTCAAACGACCCAAAGTTGTAGTGTTCCACTGATGGAAATCCTTTGTCTGCACAAACGCACCTTGAGAAAGAAAAACATGCTGGTTTCTAGTGCCACGACAAAACAGAAAAATGTGTGTTTCAAAGCCATGATGGTCAAGCATCCCATAACCCTTCAAATCCCTCACTGCAGTTGCAGATCCTCCCGGAGCAGCCGCCGAAATGATGTCTTTTCTTGGAGACCACTGATAAGGAGACGTTGGTCACGGCACCGCGGCTGAGACCCAACAGACTTAGGGTGCAAGTCGAGGCATTGGAGAGATTGGAGAGAGAAAAAGCCAAGGGTTTGTCATGGAACCTGATCAGCGAGTGATCCAGCACTTTCTTCTCGCACGTAGAGCCGCAGCAAAGTCTTACACTCCTTGGGGTGAATTTAAAATGTGTGTGCGTGTGTGTTACTCTCGAAGATTAACAAATGTATGATTATATATGATTATAAATTGATATGAATTGATTATATATATGATTCTGAATGGGTCCTTCTGTATCCTGGCTTTGCCTGTGCTCATGTTTGCAAACCTCTTGTTGCCACATGATTCGATTGCTTATCCTCTCAACTAAGCGTACAGCCTGCAATGAACATTTCAAAATTCGGTTGGGTTCTGTCCCAAAACTTGGGAACCTAAAATCAATTGCTTTCCTCTTTCAATTGAAACTAAATAAACAAATCAACGGGTGGATTTGGCAGTACCCAATTTGTTTCGTTGCCACCCCCCCTGGTTGCATTCTCGTCTCGAAGTTTGTCGATACTCCGGCGTCACCTGTAAGGTCCCTGGGTCGGAGCTCGGCAGGAGCAAGAAGCGCTGCCCCAACTTGCCGTCATCCGCAAACATTCCGAAGATTCCTCCGCTTATCCACCAAAAAGCAACGAAAATTATGGAAATCAAATGATTTAAACAAGTTTAAACGAAATGAAAGGGATCATCCACCTATATAACTTTACTCTGTTTTTGTTTTGGTTGTTCCAGAATCATCTCTTCTTCAAGGGAATTTGCGATCTAAACAGGTCAAACACAGCGCACTTGACAGGCAAATACCACGGACCATGGCAGCATCTCATAAAACCCTTGTCAAATGGTGGTTCTTCGGATACCATCCATGCAAAGTGTATGTTTCCATCGCCAGTGGGAATCCGAGAATTCATAGCCACAAAATGGCGAAGCATGATTTTTTGGGCACGGCATGCTTCGATTTCATTCGAAATCTTCATGGTGATCGCAGTGATGACACTAACTTTTCTCTGCGTGCGGAAAACATCGGAGCGTATCCCAAGCATCCAACGGATTGCGACTCGGACGATTCATTCGCCGAATCAAGGTCCACCCAGTCGCCCGTCATTTCTCTCCTGAGTTTTGGTGTGCTTTTGAGATCGGCAAAGATAGCAACCCCAAAAAAGAAAGGAAAGTTGGAATACTGCAAACACTTTCCTATCTTTTTGAAATTGACATAAATCAATCACTTGATACATGGCTGCACTTGCAAAGAGAAGGATGGTCAATCCTCGTCTCAGGCCTCCGAAACTACACGTGGAACTGCGCATGAGAACTCCTACAGGCGAGGCCTACCTTCCAGATTCATGATTGCCACTTTGCTGCTTAATGCTTCCGAAAAGCTGACATCAATCTGCGGCTATCCGCTCTACAAAAGCAGTCTCAGAGCGCTGACAGGTCAAATTGGATAATGGCAACATATGTGGAAAATGACCAACCTTTGGAGTAATAATCAAACAGATGCTGTGCATTCACGGTATTCACACAGCCACTTCGGCATGTTACAGACATCAATGCCAAGTGTCAAGTCATTCAGCTTGGGATAGACGAACAGCCTCTCCGTGGCTTTGTGGGCACCAACGGGAAAGACACCAATGAAGAGTAGAGCAAACATGACGTGGAGCAAAGGAGCAAAGCGGTGTTTGGGAAATAAAGCTCGACGATTGCCATGAGCGATGAGCAAGGCCAAGTCTTCCTTAGAGACGACAACCATCCTTAAAGGATATGATCATGGGGGTTCAAGCAACCCCCCAAGGTGACCCCCACCAATAGTAAGGGATTGTTGAGGGTTTACTAAACACCAAATAACCACAATCATACTGGCGAATCGTAACCATCTATATATGGAGGTTTCCTAAAATAGGGGTACCCCCAAATCATCCTTTTTGATGGGATTTTCCATTATAAACCATCCATTTTTGGGTACCCCCATTTTAGGAAACCCTCATATGTTAGCGGGAGGTCACCTTTTTGAGGGTTGGTTGAATCCCCATGATATGAGGTGCCAAAGAGTTGCCGAAGTAGAGGACACTTCTGGAACATGGAATGCCTTCATTACTGACTCAAGATCATGATATGCCCCCTCTCGTCACTCGAAACCTTTCAAGCATATGTACTTGCCATAGCCAGCTATGCTAGGAGCAGCATTCTGCAGGGTAGTGTCAGTTGTACTTGTATTTGTGAGCAAATGTCGGCAACCATCAGAACTCCACGATACAGGGACAAGGAGGAATTGGCAGAGGTCCCTGAAAAAGAACAATCTATAGTCTATACTTATAGTTATAGTTACACCACGAAATGCACAGATTGCTGGGAACGACCCCCCCTCAGAGCACAAGAATACATCCAACTCAAGTAGATTCGGCTATCTTTGCTGCTGTGAAGCCTGTTACTGGATCTGGGGAATGAAAATTGAATGACCATCTTACACACATTCACTCAAAACTACAGCGATCAAATCTGAAGAAAGCATCTCCAGCAAATTGCCTCACACCAGTTGCAGCCCAATCCGGCAACCACTTGCTGTGGGGGTCATCGACCTGTTGTGCTTGCAAGAACTCTTCCAAGGTCATCTCCTGTCGAGGCAATGTGGTGAAACATCTGATTGTGGGGGACAAGTTAGGCCACACATGCACATATATTGCATCATAGTGCATCATGGTGTGTCATAGCTCATCAAACTGCATAACGGTGCGTCATATCATATATTGCTACAGTACATTACATCATGCTGTTGCAACAGTGCAAGACCTTTTCTGACCTCTTCCTGTGTGCGCTCCTTCTAGATCTGTGCTAGTGAAAGGATCAACGGGATCATGACCCCAGAAGAGAGAAAACGCTGAAACTGCTCAAGGTTTACCAAACCGTAACTGAAACTGCAAAACCATGTCAAACTCTGACCGCTCCTGTTCCGCCGGATGGCAGGTGGCATCGAACTGCACCTTGGGAGATTGATACAATCCACGCAGGTTGATGTAGAAGAGCGATACCGTAGCGCAACCACCAGCCTGAGACAACACCAGCCCAGACTGTCGAGACAACCAAGGATTTCGACGATGACTTCGTGTTCGTGATGTGGGACTCCGAGACTCATCAGCCACATAGTCCCTATGAAGCCGAACCCAAAAAATCCACCCGGGTGGTATCTCCAGTATCATCCGGAACCATCCAGGAACCCTCCGGAACCTCCCACAACCCTGGAAGCCGCTCGGAACCTTTATCGGGCTTAGACCCGTAAGCTAACGCTGTTGGGACAAAAACTTTCAGGGCCCTTGCGCGAGAGACATTCAAACCAACCAGACCCTTTCAAAGGATGAGTTGTGGTTGAGGCATCTTCTGTCAAATTCAAGGCCCAGACGGAGCTCAGAAGCATGCGCAGAAGCCCTTCCTTAGTGCTTTCAACTGTTCTGGCAACTAGGACTTTTGGGAGGCCTGAGGCCTTCGATTTCTCAGTTTAAGTGTTTGCAGCATTGTACACCGATCATTTCGTCATTTTCATTGGGTTTTTGCGCACCTCTGCTGGTGCTCACCTCAAAACACTTCACATGTCATGGGATCACCTGATCTTGTGGCACGCAATTTGTAGCTCCAAACAGCTCCCGTTGAAAGAAAAGGGCTCTGCGGATTGAGGACCCCAAAACACTCTCTCCGTTCACGACCCGGATAGTATGGAACATCCCCAGTTGTCTAGTTTCTGTTTGGTGGAACTTGAACAAAAAAGGAATCATCTCCAACAGGGCTAGTATTGAACCAGTCACCGGTCGAGCATCCGACTTCGTCTTGGTGATTTGAAACACGTAGAGGAGAAGCATCAAAGCCGCAAGCAACAGAAGTGTTTTGCCCAGGCCTCACAGTCGCCATGGGCCGGCCTGACCCTGCAAAAAATTGCCGGAATGAGTCAAGGTATGATAGTTGTACAACATACTATATCATGCTATTATGCTATGCTATGCTATATAATGCTATACTATCCTATACGATATTCTGCTATCCTATCCAATACTATACTATATAATACTTGCACTATAGGTATACTATGCTATACTATACTATACTTTCCTGTACTAAATTATATGAAGTAGGTAGACTGATTTGATATTGAATGGTAAAATACTAGAACTGCACCAAAATCATCGGTTCTGTCAGAATTTTTGACCCATCTCCATGATTAATGATTTCCAACGGCCGGTGAATCCTGCCGTTGCCCCAGGCCTGTTTGCTCCAAGCGTTTGGGCTGCAAGATGAGACGGACGCCCTGCAGCCTCGCAGAGTCAATGGCCAAACGGCGCATGTAGTCCACCAGAAGGAACCTCCAAGGCACGTTCCGCTCGGAACTGCCATGCTGCTTGGAGCATCACCGCACCCCACGAATCGTAACTGATTAGTGACTAGTGAGGAATAGATTACATAAGATTGTATGCTGTAAAGTCATATACCAATGAAAAATGAAACAACCCACGGATCGGGGATTTACGATCACCAGGGTTACTCACCACTTACGATTCGTGGGATGATTTTCCAAGTGGTACACCCAGTGATGCTTTCGCTTTACAATCCCCCGGATATGACCACGGGCACGACCCTGATTATGACGCCGGTCCGGTTTTGATTTGGGACTTGATGGTCTGGATGGTCGAATGGTGGAAACTGGTGGCTGGGGTGGGTTTTCTCACACACAAGCAACGACCAGCAACGACCAGCAACGACCAGCAACGACCAGCAACGACCAGCAACGACCACCAACGACCAGCAATGCCAGAGCTGCAGCAACATTGAGGCCGGCACACGCAGCTGCTGATCACTGCGAAGAGTGACAAAGCCAGGGTGACGTAGAGTAACAGGTTGGGCAGTGAGAAGAGATGGCATGGGTCACTCGACATCCTTGGTGGATGGGATTCCCATGTCACCAGAGGCGAGAAGAGGCCAGAAGCCACTGAACGCAGGGGAAATTTTAGATCCACAGCCAAGCATCAAAATCTTGGCCACCACGAGGTAATTAAATCCAGCAAAACCAACCTCGGATTGCAGTTGGAGTGGAAGAATCAGCGCCGGTTATCAGGAGAATTCAACCACTGGAACAATCTGGCAGCTGGATTCCAAGTTGGTCAGCAGGTGGAGAATCTGGTTCTTGGCTACGAATATCTGGCGAAGTCCAGGAAAACAAAATCTGCTCACGTTGGGGTCCCAATAATTCACCTGAACTGTTGTTCTGTTCAGTGGAGAATGGTGCTTGTGCTGGTGTCCCCTTTTTTTGGACATTCACCTGTTTTTCTTGCAACAACTTTTGGAAAGCAAATAAATCTGTAGACCTGTGAAAACTGACTGGGCCTACTGAATTTGTGACCTTCGACTCTAGGTTAATTGAAGCATCGATGCAATGTAAATAATCAAAACAATACTTGTGTTGTTCGATTTACATCCTGGACATCTCAGGCAGAGTCAACAAATCTCACAAATTGCATCCTGAGAGCAATTCCTGCAGCATGACTGGTAAATGATTGGAATGCTGCCCTGTACCACGCAATTGCCGATGTCTTGTTCTCGTCCAAACCTCAGTACAACCCGCCCCATAGACCCAAGCATTGGAGAACGGTACGTTTTTGCGTGCTAATCTTCCTGTGTTCGGAGGCCCAGGGATTGCATTTCAGCCAAAATGTAAAGCAACAGAACAGGGCCGAAAAACCAAAAAAACACACACACACACCCTCTCTTCAGGATGGATTCATATGTTCAATTTTGATTGCTTGAAAAAGTCTCAGTTTGATGAATCTGGTCATAAACGCAAGCCTCATGAGCCCATGTTTCTGCGCATGTTTGAAAGCATCACCTGCCTCAGCAAAATCCATCCGGTGTTGTCACAACCACCCGAAGCAAGCTGAACCTTTTACATGGACACAACTCGAGGTCCTCTCACCAAGCGGCCTTCATTGTTGACATTCAATTCTGACGGGGGCCAAAGCGAAATGCCGACCTCAAAGCCCCCCTCAACCCAAGCTGACTAATTCTGGATCAACAAAGAAAAGCATCGGATTTGCTTCTCACTGAGTCAAGTTCCGCGCCGACACAAGAGGAAAAACCCTAAAGACTTGGAAAGCTTGCAGTAGCCCAAGTGCATTTCAACCAGAATCTGGTTACGGCCCCAACTGCCAGCCCCGCACGCAGCTGGCCCGCTCATGCCATGCGATTCCAGCCGAGTTTCCGCCAACGCGGCGCAAACACCAAACCAAAGCCAGGCCAAAGGCCTGAAAGCTCCGCGCTGTGGCAGTTAGTGGTCCATACTCTGGTGGCTGTCAGAATTAGGAGTGCAAATGCACCACAAATCAGAAATCAATATGTGTAGATATATATATATATATATATATCTCAACGTTTAACCATGTTATATATATATATACATATATATATATATGTTTCTCTCGTTTCTGTGAGATCCCCTTTCGCCACCAACTCAAGTGCAAGTCGCTCTTTTGACACGTGCACGAGGGGTCGATAGCGGTTTGTGAGTGNATGTTTCTCTCGTTTCTGTGAGATCCCCTTTCGCCACCAACTCAAGTGCAAGTCGCTCTTTTGACACGTGCACGAGGGGTCGATAGCGGTTTGTGAGTGCATGCCATAGACATGCAAATTGAAAGGGAAATCAAGGGCCAGGCAATGTCGACAAGCTGCATGGTCTTTGGATGANAGTGCATGCCATAGACATGCAAATTGAAAGGGAAATCAAGGGCCAGGCAATGTCGACAAGCTGCATGGTCTTTGGATGAGATCTCTTTCAAAAAAGTTCTAAGTTCCATGAGGAAAAAGGTGGAGGCGGGGTGGTGGAGGCCCCAGTTGAGCCTCAAGCAAATGTACAAAACATGAGGTTCATGTTTCTCTCGTTTCTGTGAGATCCCCTTTCGCCACCAACTCAAGTGCAAGTCGCTCTTTTGACACGTGCACGAGGGGTCGATAGCGGTTTGTGAGTG